>WAAF01008598.1:5889-19316 GCA_013400475.1 Tricholaema leucomelas
TAAAAAAAAAAAAAAAAAAAAGAAAAGAAAAAAAAAAACACAACTAAACAAACAAACCTGCATTTACTCCACGTATTTTTTAACAAAAGGAAAGGAGAAAAAAAAAATACACAAAAAAAAAAAAAAGTCACATCAGGAGAGAGAAAAACAAAAATATCTTAAGTTGTGGTAGCTGATTTTAGTGTTTTCTTGTAAGTGAAATAGGATATTGACACGTAGTGCACATTGTTTCATAGCTTTAACTGATTCTGGGCTTTTGCAGGCCAGGATTTGTTTAATACACTCCATTTTAGGCCAAATCAGGACAAAAAAACAAAATAAAGAAATAATAACAAAAAAAAAAAAACCACAAAGAAAAAAAAAAACACCAAANCAAAAAAAAAAAAAAAAGAGGGGAAAAAAAAAAATCTGAATCTAGGTATTTTATAATCTGCTTTTTAACCTCTAACCACAGAGCACGCTGATCAGACCTCATATCTAGGAGGTTTAAGAGACAACTTGGAAGCAGCAATGTACTTGATCGTTTCACTTCGGGTGTCGCCTGCGCCTGTCCCGGCGGCCAAGGCGGAGCGCTGGGAGCAGCCCCCCTCGGCCAGTCGCATTTCAGCCTGCTCCCTGGGGCGCCCAGCCGCGGCCCGCGGCGCTCCGCTTGTCCAGCTCGCCTGTCCCGACCGCCGGCACACACCGCTGCCAGGGGCCACTCGGAGACCTTTTTTCCTGCTGCCGGCGGCCGTTTGCCGATTCCCTTCCCACCACGAGCACTGAATTTTAAATAACCTTTTAGTTGTGGGAAGCATCTTTTGCGTTCGCCTGGACAAAGGATGGCGATGACCAGACCGGGATGGAAACGACTCAAAACTCCAAACCAAAACCTCGATGCTCTCCACTCCCAAGTCTCGCCCGCAAAAATCCAAACCTTTTGGGGTCATTTCGTTGGGTTTTGTTTAATCAACTTCCCCTCTTTGGGGGTCATTCTGTTGGGTTTTGTTTAATCAAATTCCCCTCTTTGGGGGTCATTCTGTTGGGTTTTGTTTAATCAACTTCCCCTCTTTGGGGGTCATTCTGTTGGGTTTTGTTAAATCAACTTCCCCTCTTTGGGGGTCATTCTGTTGGGTTTTGTTTAATCAAATTCCCCTCTTTGGGGGTCATTTCGTTGGGTTTTGTTCAATCAGCTTCCCCTTTTTGGGGTCATTTCGTTGGGTTTTGTTTAATCAACTTCCCCTTTTGGGGGTCATTTCATTGGGTTTTGTTCAATCAGTTTCCCCCTTTTGGGATCATTTTGTTGGGTTTTGTTCAGTCAGCTTCCCCCTTTGGGGTCATTTCATTGGGTTTAATCAGCTTCCCCTTTTTGGGGGTCATTTCATTGGGTTTAATCAGCTTCCCCTTTTTGGGGGTCATTTCATTGGGTTTAATCAGCTTCCCCTTTTGGGGGTCATTTCATTGGGTTTAATCAACTTCCCCCCTTCCCCCCCTATTCTTTTATGCACAGGTCAGGGCTGATCCAAGTACAAATGCAATTCTAAGTTGTCTCTAACTCCTCCTGTTGTCTATATGTATATGCGTGAGCATAGAGGTGCGTGGAAGGATGCGTGTGGGTGAGTTGTGTGCGTGCAATTTTATACGTCGGTGTATTTTCTTACCTACTCGTGCACACGTAGAGTGCATTACTGCCACCTTTTCTCAATAAGCTGGTTTATCACTTATGGCTTCTACAAGGTTTTTTGCTAAGTTTTTAGGCTCCTTTATCGCCATATCTTTTAAAACTAACAATAGAATGATCACAGAATATATATATATATAAATATATATATATATNATTGAAGACTCTTTTTTTTGACCATATTGTGTATCATGGAACTTTTGTCTTAGGTCAGCATCTTGTTTTGATGACACTTTAATGGTGCATTCATTACTTCTTAAGCTTAATTAATTTCTTTTCTCTCTTTTTTTTTTTCCTTTTCTCTTTTTTTTTCCTCTTTTTTCTTTTCTCTTTCCTCTTTTTTTCTTTCCTCTTTTTTTCTTTCCTCTTTTTTCTTTCCTCTTTTTTTCTTTCCTTTTTTTCTTTCCTCTTTTTTCTTTCATTTTTTTTCTTTCCTTTTTTTTCTTTCCTCTTTTTTCTTTCATTTTTTTTACTTTCCTCTTTTTATTCTTTCTTTTTTCTTTCCTTTTTTTCTCCTTTCCTTTTATTTCCTTTTTTTCCTTTCCTTTTTTTTTCCTTTCCTCTTTTTTTCCTTTTCTCTTTTTTTCCTTTTTTTTTTTTTCCTTTTCTTTATTTTTCCTGATTTTTTTTTTTTTTCTTTTTAATTTGGAAAAGAGGGGGAAGGGAAAGGTGGGGGAGAGGAGTTCTGTCTTTAACGATATGTTCCCGATATCACGCCTCAGTGTGCTCGTATTAATTCGTTAGTAGGGTTCTTTGAACTGTAAGATGTGAAACTCACATTTCTTGCATGATGTTTCTAGAACTTGATGTATTTCGTTTGCAGTCTCTTGGAACGTGCAGCAGCAGCACTTAGCTCGAGTTGTCACAAATTAAGGCTCAGTATACTAAAGACCAACCCTTTTCATGATGAAGAAGGCTCTAGGAGGCTGAAAGGCAGGGATTGGATTCCTATTTTAACTGCTAGCTGTTTCAGGATACCTCCTTGGGTAATTGGGGACTTGGAATGCCAAACCTAAAATTGAGGAGCAGAGAGAGAGAGAGCAGCTGCCCCTTTCTGAGATGAGCTGAGGAGACAATTGGTGACAGCAGGCAGCAGCCTGTGACACACAGGACGTGCTGGAAGCGGGGACGGCTTCTCCTCTGGAGCGCAGTTAGTCCGCGGCAACGGCCGACGAGGGGAGTAAGGTGGTGAAGCAAAGTGGTACCTCTGTACCTGTACAGCACTCTGGTTTGACTTGCCAAGCACAGCTGCATCCCCAGCCCCTGCTGGCAGTGCAGATAGCCTAACAGGAGCAAACCTCCTGACTGGACGACACAGATGTTTCCTTAGGTCCTTCGCTTTGTTTCGCGGCTGCTGTCGGTCGGTTGGGGTTGGGTTTGGTTGGTGAGTTCTAGGCCATCCTCTTGCCAGTCTGTCTTTGTCTGCTGAGTGGAGATCCGGGAGCTTGCGGCCGTCGGGTGGCTTCTCTGGGCTCTCTCCTTCGCGAGGGGTTTTGTTCTGCTGGGCGATTTGCCTCCAACTCAGTACTCCCCAAACTGTTCTTGTGCCTGTGTCTTATCCGATTGCATTCCACGATGCTTACTGAGAGCTCTTGCTGCCTTACACCACGGCAGAACTGTACTCACAGCTCGAACACAAATGCAGCACTTAAGGTCAATCTCTCTTCTTAATAAGCAATACGTAAGTGCCTTGATGAAACTTAAGACCTTTCCCCTTGGTTTTCCTCTTTATTTTTGGGTTGCTTTTCAGGTTTTCCCCTGGTTCTTTAGGATTCTTTAGCGTCTGCCCAGTTTGTACTGCTGTAATGAGTTTTAAAAAGCATATCTGTAGCTTGCCCTGGAGGAAGTCTTTCTTTTATAACACTAACTGTTAATTCTAAGCTCCATTATTCCATTTGAGTCATGTAATTTTGCTGGCTAAAGACAGCACTGCTAAGCCAGAAATCACTCCATCCTGCTGAGGGTTGTCGCTGGGCTCTGGGATAAAATCCATCAAATAAAATGCTGTCAGGATTCCCTAGATTTTTGGCACTTTATTAATGGCCTAGCTCCTGTTGTTGGTTCATATTTAATGATCTGTGCTGAATATGGATTAGCCTGCTGAGATGCTGTTGGGGTGACCTGGGCTGCCCTGCTGGGAATGACTTTGGGTTCCTCAGTGCCCCGCTTCATTTAAGGACAGGGGCAGATGAGCACCCTCAGACCGAGCTGGTAGCATTTATGTAATGTTCCCAGCTCTTCGTTCCTACTTTTCAGCCAAGGGCACAGCTGCAGTGGAAAGGAAAAATAGATGAGTCTGAGCCTGAACTACTGCTGAGATTCTCTTGTTGGAGATGAGTTACCTACTGGCTTCCCAACCTGGCAGGGACCTCCCCAGTTTAAAGACTGAACTTGGGCAACACTGAAAAGTTTTCACTCTTACTTCTGCCTCAGTGCAGCATTTGGAATGAAAGCTTGCAGGGAAATAGCTCTTGGAATAACTTCTTTTCCTTCTCCTCTTTTCTCTTTTCTTTTATTTCCTTTTCTTTAATTTTCTTTCCTTTTCTTTTCTTTTTGCTTTTTGCTTTTTTCTTTTCTCTTTTCTTTCTCCCTTTCCCTTCCTTTCCTTTCCTTTCCTTTCCTTTCCTTTCCTTTCCTTTCCTTTCCTTTCCTTTCCTTTCCTTTCCTTTCCATTCCTTTCTGCTTTGCTTTGCTTTTCCTTTTCTCTTACCCTTTCCTTTCCACTTTAAAATGATAAAAAAATGGAGAAGAAATGCCAAAGAGTCTTGTGGTGGCTTTTTGTCCTCCGAGGTCATGGATCAGGCAGGGAGGGAGAGTCGTTATTCAGGGACGTGTGACTTGGGGCTTGTGTCCTTCTGTAGAGCTCCAAGTGTGGCCACAGAGCCCTCACTGGCAGCGTTTCTTTTGCTGACAGATAAAAGCAGAGGCTGGCTCAGGAGGGCCAGAGTCTGGGGTTTGTTGTTTTGATTTTTCCCCCCCTGAGGTTCTCTAAAAGCATTTTTATTTTCTCTTTCTGTTTCCAGTTCCATGCTCTTGCTCAAGCTGCAGGTGAAGGGCCCAGGCTGTTTGAACCCAGGTACCTTTCTCCTGCAGCTGAAACAGTCGATTTTTCTCTCTGGCTGGTGAGGGAGGGAAAAAAAAAGAACCATAGTGCTTTGTTTGCTAAAAGCAAGGGAAGAGTGTCCCTTGGCAGAGGGGTCACACGGTGGCATTGCCAATACATTCCATTTTGGAGGTTGCTCGTTTCAGGCTCGAGCTGCACGAGTTTGTTGGCCTAAAATGCAGTTGCTGTTGATGCCGTAAACTTGACCCTCTTCTGGAGTCATCTGTTAAATGCCTCTGAGCAGTGGCACTCTAAGGGAACCTATACCAGCATTCTCTGCCCATATCATGAATCAGGGAGTCTTTCAGTAATAAGCTCCTTGCAGTAACAGGAAAGATTTGTCTTACAGCGAAAAGGAGAACAAAAAATGTGCCTTTCTCATTAGGTGAAAGATCTCAGCGTGGGTTTTATGGTACCTTGCTCCCACAGGAATGATGGAGGGAAGGGGCCGCAGGAGCGTGGCAGGATTCTATGCAATATCCTCTCAGCCAATTACTTTAAAAGTTGCTGTCTGGGAGAAAGAGGAGGTTAAGAGAAGTGCATCAATTCAAACTGCAGAGCTGATGAATGCACAGGGGTGGGGGGAAAGAAGTAATACAGAGGGAAATCTGAATGAAATAGGAGGGATGGCATCCCCGGGTGGCATCCCCCAGCAGCACTCTGCCGTTCCCCGTCTTAAACGCACTCATTGCAAATATTCTTAGGGCGTAGATGAAATGAAAATGCTCCTGGCAAAAACAGGGGAGGTTAGAAAGAGGAAACAAAACCCAATTCTTTTGGCTATATAGAAATTACAGTGATACATTAAAACCACACAGCTGGGGTTGGAGGCTTCTTTGTGCTTGAATCCAAATGAGTTGCGTTAAGCTGAACCCTTGCAGTGATCCGGACTGGTGCTGTTAGCAAGGCTGCGAAGAGCCTTCAGCTGAGCTCTGTGTGGCAAGCAGAAGGGGAAGTGGTGACAGGGTGCAGAGGGAATCCCAGATTGCCAGCATGGTGAGGTTAGAAGGGACCTCTGAGGATCATCCAGTCCAACCTCTCTCCTAAAGCAGGGCACTCCAGCACCCTCGCAGCAAACAACTTTCTCCTTCTCTTTACATCCAACCTCCTGGCTTCCACTTTGTGCCCCTTGTTGCCCCTTGGCCTGCTCCCAGGCACCACTGACAGGAGTCCGGCCCTAGGCTCTTGCGCCCCACAGCTCCTTTAGCTCTTGCTGAGCATTGCTCATCTGCCCTCTGGGGCTGCTCTTCTACAGGCTCTCAGCCCCAGGGCTCTCAGCCTCAGCTTCTTACACAGATCCTTCAGCATTCTCTCAGCCTCCCCTGGACTGTCTCCAGTAGGTCTCTGATGGAGGGCACTTTTTTGCTTGACTTGTGTCTTAAGTGATCTCTGCATTCTTCTTCACCCTGTGCACGTCTCCAGGGGTATTCTCTTAGAACCACTGCATGTGGCTTAGCTCTGAGCATTTCTTGAAGCCTGTCAGACATAGCAGAACAAAAGTCAGTTCTTAGGTGGGAGTTTGATTTACCTTTCACTTAAACCATGCCAAGTCTTTGCCATGAGTGAGTGGCACTTTTATCCCTGATGAGATTCAGGCTGCTTACAGCCTCCAGTCCCTAAATTTCTCTGCAGAGCAGAGCTGGGCTCACTCCTGTGCTGCCCTGTGCTCTCCCCATGCACTTCCTGCCGCCCCACTCTGTACCTCAGCTGTTTCTGCCTTTGTGCTGCACAAACAATCCATGATTTCAAAAGAGAAAAGAGAGGATTTCCAGTCTGTAGCAACAAAAAGACTTTAAACCAGCAGTTTGAAACCTTGTCGGATGCGTTTAGCTCGCAAGGAGGGGCGGCGGCGTGGCAGGCTGAATTCCTTCTCAGGCTCAGCCTCCTCAGGCTCCCTGTCTCCTTCAAGGTCTGCAAGCCCTAAAATGTAGAAATATCATTTCATCCTTTCCTGCCCAGCTCTTTTATGGGCTGTATTGACTATGCCATATATAAAATACAGTTAATAATGAACTTTATAGGTAGAAAAGCCCCTTTATGCTATGCCTAGGGACTGCTTTGTCCTACATGACCAGGTCATGGACTCTACCCTACCCTATTAATATGCAAGGAGATAAAGTTTTTATGCTTGTGAGATTTATCCTTCTGGAGAAGGTTAGCATTAGGCCTGTGCACTTAAGTTCTCCAAAAGCCTTAAAAACAGGTATGTAATTGGTGCCATCTTGCTCCTCAGGGATCATTTTCCCCCCAGCCAAGTGGTACTGTGACATAGCAAATAGAAGTTAGTAGTTGGAAGGTCATTTTCCAGTGGGAGAATTCATTAATTGTTATTAGTGGGCATCCCCTGGCCCAGCCAAGGACTGATGGAGGCATCTCACCTGCTTTTGCCAATCCTGGGGCCTCTGGGTCAAACCCAGAATCCTTGGCTGGCTGTGAAGTTGATGTTTCTACATCTATATTATGACTGG
Organism: Tricholaema leucomelas; assembly: GCA_013400475.1. Taxonomy (NCBI): domain Eukaryota; kingdom Metazoa; phylum Chordata; class Aves; order Piciformes; family Lybiidae; genus Tricholaema lacrymosa; species Tricholaema leucomelas. The sequence continues at coordinate 13,121 of WAAF01008598.1, forward strand.
GAAAAAAAACTAAACCCAAAGCTGATCTGATTCCCAAGCTTGATTATTGCCATTGCTATTCACCAAGGTGTCCTGGCACTAAAGTGCAGTAAAAGGAAATGCCTCCTTGTAAAAAATTAATCAGGTTATTGGGTTTTCCCCTTGCCCAGCTATTCCCCGAGGGACAAGCACAGCCATTTTCCAGCCTCACTTTGCTCACAGCGGTGTTGGTAGGGTTTTTATTTTGCAGCAGTTCTGTAGTTTCATCATTCCAACTGTTGGTTTCATCACAGCATCTCAGTTTCTTTCTGTATGGAAGCAGCCAATGGTTCAAGTCTCCACTGCAGCCAAAGCAGTGGCTTGGAAGTCCTTCCTGATGTTGCATCTTTGACTTTGTGGTTGAGTTTTAGACCTGTCTGTCCTCTGTGGTGCAATCTTCTCCCAAAGCCTCTTGGAAAGGGGGAGTCATGACAGGAGTTCCCTGTCCTTCCAGTGCTACTTGCATCGTTGCTGTGTAATTCTGTGGTGATGTTGGTCCCAGCACAGACTCAGTCAGTAGCAAGAGTAACGGCGTTAAGTCACTTTATCCTCTTCTGTCCACGTGGGGAAATCCTGGGATGCCTGGGAGGTGTTCAAGGTCTTTGTGTCCATCATTCCTGGGATGGAGAAGCCCCTCTGTGTGTGTAGTGTTCATGTGCTTGGTCTCACTGGTGCAGTAGAATCTCTGCAGCCGAACTCATGAAATCGTTTGGGGTGCAGGTGAGTGAGGACCAAAAGCAAACCCAAGCTGCCAGAGAGGTTGTGGAGTCTCCTTCTCTGGAGACTTTCAGCACCTGCCTGGATGTGTGACCTGCCCTGGGTCATCCTGCTTTGGCAGGGAGGGGGTTGGACTGGGTGATCTCTAGAGGTTCCTTCCAACCCCTGACGTTCTAACGTGCTGTAACATTCCATTTTTCCACCTGTCAGTTAAGTTCCCTGCTGGATAAAAAGGGATCAGCCAGGGAAGAGTTTGGATTGTTTGAGAGATGCAGGTTTAGCAAACAAGGAGGGGGAAGATCACATTCAGAATGCATAAAAATAACTCTGAGGGTCTGAGGTGTGTGAAAGCCAAGGAACTGGAATGGAAGGGTACCAGCTGGTCTGTAGGGTTTGGTTCCGTACAGCCTGCAGGAAGCTCCTATCCCAGGTGTCTGCATATGAACCAAACTGCTGTATCCATCCCAAGTGGACAGTGGAAGGATGTTTGGCACAATCACAGCCAATCAGCAAGCGAAGCCAAGTATCCCACTAAAGCAAGGAGTTCACTCTTGCCCTCCCTGAGCTGGAAATTCAAGTGTTCTTGGGAATGAGATAGAAATTCTCTGCAAGGCAGCCCCTCTTGGGAGGCAAGCAGCTGTGTCTGCAAGAGGAGAAATGGAACCGGGCACTTGACTCGCTCTGAAGTACAATCTTGCCTCCAAGTAAGGACAAAAACTGTTTTCAACAATCAGTCTTTCAATCAGACTTCTCTGGCTTTTGATACCTGACATTAGACCCTTAGTGCTATTTTGATGTGTTCTTTATACCTGGGTAAATGATTAGTAGCTTTAAAAGTGTTTCCAAAGTACCTACTTACCTCTGGATGCTGGTACAGGCTGTACCAGGAGTACTCAAGCTCCTCGTTCCCAGAGGAGCTGTGTGTGGAATAAGCAAGGTCACATCTGTACCCCACTTTTCTTTCTCCTTGATCAGGGTTTCCATTTCCATCTCGCCTCCTCTAGAGACAATGGAGATTACGGATCAGGTGTGGGGGAAAGATTTTAGTTTAGCTTGATGTTATTTTGCTTCCATTCCGTGAGCCATCTCATCAAATCCCTCTGCGTTACCGCTCTGCCCATTTAGCTCTTACTTTTTGTTACTCTCCTAAAACCTACTCCTTAGCCAACTTTCTGTCCTTGGAAAGCTATGTGCCTTATTTCCTAATCTCTTGGTGGAGAATAATCTAAAGCACAGTGATCGAGATTGCAGCATTCACGGCCACTTTGCGTTTGGGCTGAGAGGGAGAAGGGAAGACCAAGCGAGGAGCGCGGCAGTGGCCCAACATGAGTTGCCCCTTTGAGCACTTCAGACACTGTGCAGCAAGACTTTGTGCAATAGAAACCCTCCTGCTGCCTTTGGAGGTCCCAGCATGAGCTCTAGGTGAGGAGAATTCAGGTTTTTGAGGGAGGGGAAGGGAAAAAAAAAAAAAAGGATATCCCTCTGGGTTGGCTGCAGCAGCACCAAGGGGGGCTCAGGTTAGAGGATCCACCGACACCTGGCGGCATTAGTGCTCGAGGCGCAGTCTCGCCAGGTGGCCTCGCGGCTAGAACACTCACAGAACACTGCAACAGGCTGCCCGGGGAGGGAGTTGAGGCCCTACCCCTGGACATATTCAAGGTGAGGCTGGACAAGGCTGTGAGCAACCTGCTCCAGTGGAGGATGGCCCTGCTGACTGCAGGGGGTTAGACTGGATGACCTTTGGAGGTGCTTTCCAACTCAGCCCTCTCTGTGATTGGTTTTGTGACTTCGGCCAGCGCTAAGCGTGCCCCTGTCCCTTTGTGCCAGCACTGACACTTGCTGTCTCCATCCTCACACCCAGAGCCACCTTGTCTCTGGGTGTGAGGCCCTGTAAAGTCATTCCAGTCTTCAGCTGGCTCAGTGGAGCTTCCACAGGCCACCACCCTCAGCCCTTAGCAGCGCTCCTGCACCGTTTGGCCAAGCTTGCTCTCTCTACAGCATCCTAAGGCAAAATACACAAAGGAAAACAATGTTTCCTGTTTATGAGATTTCATTTTAACCATTCCTGAGGTTGTGTTTGTTGGTTTGTTTGATCCAAACACAACAGGAGGATACATATCCCCTGAAGGGCCATTGGGAGAACCCTTTGGGTTACCCCAGCCGTGGAGCTGGGGTGGCATTTGGCTCATCGTAGCATCCATATCACGGTGCCCCTGTTGTGGGTTTGGGTTCTTTTTTTGTTCTCTAGAGCAATCATTTTTGTTGTTGTTCTTTGGGAAAAAGGAAAAAAAAAAAAAGTATTTTATCTAAATGCCTAATAAATAATATTATTTAAATAGTTTTTAGGACTGAGCATAAGAAGCCTTAGTGGATGAGAGAAGAGACTTAAACTATACAGAGAAAGAAAATACCCTGAGCCTCCTAGAGCCTCTACTGAGAATGTCATGAAGCTGCAGTGCCCCTTGGTCAAAGTACTTTGAGGTTTGAAGTGAGAGACTGGTTTCCTGTGATGTTCATCTTTGTTGGCATATGTTTGCTGGTTTTTCTTCTCGGTCAAAGTTGGGGGAAAGAAAAAAGAAGTACAAAAAGGACAAAAAAAAACAGAGGAGAAACAAAACAACAAACCAAACGGAGCCACCCTGTGCAGCAGCAACTTTTCCTGCTCTGGACACACGGTGATTTGGTGGTTGTCCTGGAAGGCTCGTTGGGATTGCTCGTGGTGGCCAAATGTGGCCAGGCAGGCTTGTCCCTGGCTGGGCGCCACGTCCTGAGTCAGCCGGTGAGAAGCTGCCTGGGCCAAAGCGCTTTGAAATGCCCCAAGGGCAATGCCAAGGGCCTCCGGGCAGCACCCACCCAGCCGTCCCCAGCGGCAGAGCAGGCGGTGGGCACAGCTGGAAGGTGCTGGGCTAGTTGCAGGGCATGTCACCACTTCTGTGGATCTGGAAGCAAATTTGCACTTTGCCTTTCGAGGGTGTCCCATTAAACACCACCAGATTCAGTTCCCGTGCGAGGTTCTTGGCTTCTGGCGTAGTCTGAGAGGAGAAGTAAAAAGACAGACTCAAAAGAAACCAACAAAACAAACAAAAATCCCTTTGGGTTACTGCAGGATAACCTCTGCAAACAGCAAGGTTGTTCCTGTCAGGCTCCTCTATGCATTTCTGTCTTGAAAAGCATTTTCTCTGCCGTTCCTGCGCTGGCAAACGCTGCGAGAACCTCAGACGGCCAAACCTGGGCAGTAATTCCAAAGCAGATGGAGGCTGGCTGGGCAGTGGGGAAGGGGTTGGGAGGGCTGGGGGAGCTGTAATTTTGGCTGGGGAGGGGGGGGGGTTGTGTTTCTGTTTCCCATCGGTTTCCTTCATGTCCCTTCTCATTACTTTTTTCTCGTCCTCCTCTCCTTCCTTCCTTTTTCTCTGTTGCTGTTAAGAAATTAACTCTTTTGCATTTGTGCAATAACTACTTGCCATGAGAACGGGCAGAGCTTGGCCATGCCCTGACTACTAACACAGCACAAGATGAACTCCAACAGAAAGTGGTGGACTTTTTCCTGAGAACTTTTTTACATTGCCTTTTTTTTTGCTCCAATTCCTCTTTTTCTTTTGGGGGGGGGGTGGTGGTGTTTGTCGGTTGGCAGTTCTTAGCGGGGCTGGGGGTTCTCGTTGGTTTCGTGTTCATAATAAGCTCAACATTCATTTGTGTGGGGGGGGGGGGGGAGGCTTTTTTGTTTGGTTTTGGTTTCTTTTACCCCAGTGCATTGTGGTGTCTTGACCTTTTGGGCAGTGTTTTATAGATAGATGTCTGTGTGTGTATATAAATGTATATGCAGATGTGTAATTATGTGTCTATATGTACACACACATATAAGGGCATAGATATGTGTGTGTATGTATACGTAATTGCATGTATCTGTATGTACATATATATATACACACATGTGTATATACATACATAATTATGTGTGTATCTAACACACATAGCTATAGATGTATCTGTACACCTATATAACCATATATGTGTCTATATATGTATATACACATAATTATCTGTATATGTACATATATATACACATATGTTGACACATGTATGTAATTATATGTATGTGCCTATAGACACATATATATACTTATATGTGTCTGTGTATGTATGTGTACATATATATGTGTATATAATTATATATGTGTTTCTAGACATATATATACTTATATATGTGTGTGTATGTATGTGCACATATGTATATACATGTGTATTTATATATGTGTTTCTAGACATATATATACTTATATATGTGTATGTATATGCACATATGTATATACATATGTATATATGTGTCTATAGACATGTGTATGTGTATGTATACGCACATATGTATATACATATACATATGTATATACACATGTGCGTATATGTATATACATATACATATGTATATACACATGTATTTATATGTGTCTATAGACATGTGTATGTATATGCACATATGTATATACATATGTATATATGTGTCTATAGACATAATTATATGTGTCTATAGACATATATGTGTACATATATATGTATATATACATAATCATATATATGTGTGCATATATAGACACATATAATTATATATCTATAGACACATATATATAATCACATATGTGTATATGCATATGTACACATCTATACATATGTATATACATATATGTAAGTATATATGTGTGTACATACACATAAATGATTATATGTGTGTATATACATGCATATATATCATTATATATGTGTGTGTATATATATGTACATATATACAATTATATATGTGTATACATACACATATATGATTATGTGTGTATATAATTATATGTGTGTATATATACATATGTGTATATATACATATATATACATATATATACACACCTATATATAAAATCATATGTGTGTATACATACACATATATGATTATATGTGTGTATATATGTGTATATATATATACATAATTATATATATGTATCTATACATACACATATACACATATATATCATATATATATGCATCTACAGGTACCCATATATATATATCATTACATATATGTATCTATATCATCACATATATGCATCTATATATAATTACATGTGTGTATGTACACATATGTAATTATATATGTGTATGTATGTGTATATGTAGACATATATATGTACATATATATATATGATATATGTGTGTGTATCTATACATATATATGATATATATCTGTGTATATGTATATATACATAATTATATGTGTGTCTATAGGTACATATATATATGTTAAATTACATATATGTGTGTGTGTGTGTGTATACATATACATATATATATATATGATTTTGTTTTCTCTCCTTCCCCCCTCCTTTCTGTCACGCACCAAGTTGTAGCTGGTGGGGTTGGTTTTTTTTAGTTGTTGGTTTGGGTTTGGTTGGGTTGGGTTTAGTTTGGGTTTTTTTTTTTA
>WAAF01008600.1:2586-41324 GCA_013400475.1 Tricholaema leucomelas
GGCTCAGGGGTGACCTCATGGCTCTCTAGAACTACGTGAAGGGAGGTTGTAGCCAGGTGGGGGTTGGTCTCTTCTCCCAGGCAACCAGCAATAGAACAAGGAGACTCAGTCTCAAGTTGTGCTGGAGGAGGTCTAGGCAGGATGTTAGGAGGAAGTTCTTCCCAGAGAGACTGATTTGCCATTGGAATGGGCTGACCAGGGAGGTGGTGGAGTTGCTGTCCCTGCAGGTCTTCAAGAAAAGCGTGGATGAGGCACTTAGTGCCGCAGTCTAGTTGACTGTCTAGGGCTGGGTGATAGATTGGACTGGATGATCTTGGAGGTCTCTTCCACCCTGGTTGATTCGATGATTCTATGATTCAGTTCTGAAAAAAACCCAAAGTTTTGATTTTGGAAAAAAACCCCTGATTTCAAATTTTTGCAGGCTGAAAAGGTATAATTAATGTTTTAATGAGGTAGAAGACTTTCTCTGACAGCCTTATCTGACATTGATTGAATAGTGCACATCTGGGAGCACATAAAATTTATTTTACTAATTAGTGAAAATGGTAACTAAATTGACGCAGTCTAAAGCACATCAGCATGTTGCTGTCTTGTCTCAGAAAACAAAGTCTTTGGATGCTGAGATGTGTTGAACTGAGCTTTGCTCTAAGTCCTTCACTTTTTCTGATTATATGATTTTTCATATGGACTGACAAGAGGGACAGGAATATTTAGCTTAGATTCAGACCTTCTGGTACGAAGTTTCTTGGAATGGTGCCATCATTCCCACAAAGGCAGCAGGCCCCTAACTTCTTTCTGTCAGGGACAGTTTTGCACTCCCTGTTTGTGGCTAGACAGGCCCCAGGTGGGAGACAGAATGCTATAAAAAGGGATGAAGACAAAATAAGGATGCTGTCCTTTTGGTGGTGGAGCTACATCTCTGGAACACAACATGGGAGGAGGCGCATCTCTGAAGTCCTTATGCTGCTTCAGAGCTATTATTTGATTATCCAGATGCTAAATGACATGAGAGTGATTCTAGCAAAAAATGGTGTATTCTCTGGCAATTATCGTTTGCTTTGGAGACTGCTATGAGATCATCAAAAAACCTGAGTGTTGTGTCTGGAGATCTGGGCTGCAGGGGACAAAAAAATATCTGATTTTATTGGAAAATCTAATGGAAGAGTTATGTGTGAGAGGAGAAGAGAGGAAGGAGATGAAAAGTCTGAGGATGTTATTTTGTCATTTGAATCTTGTCTTGGTTTCATTTTTCTTTTTATACCAATGAGATTCCTTGTCTCTGTCCTTCCCTGGAACACAGCATGACCTCCTTGGACGTTTGGTCTGTGGAACGACAAAGGGAATGAGAGGACACTGATTTCCATATGAAATGTCTCTTTCATGGGCCAGGAGACCCCACATCAATAGGGGAAAAATCCCTGCTCTATCTCCTTTTCTTTCCAACCTGTCCTGGGTGCGTCATCATACTGCCTAGGATTCCAGGAAGGCACGCATCAACTGCAGCTCTGACCTTTGGGCTCCTCTGTTTTCAACAGCTTTGTTTCTAGCTAAAGCATGGGGATGAAGCTGTTGCAGAGAGGCAACATATCCCACAGAGTGGCTGAGCAATGCCCAGATCTTTCTTCCGTAAGAATCCACTGTGACCATCAGATACAGGTTACCTGGGCTGTTGGTGACAGAGTAACAGGTGATACTGGCTGCTGCAGTGAGATGAGGTTCATGTAAAAGACACTTTTCAGAAGTATTTCCTTGGCTTTCACAAGTGAAATATTTTTGCCATCTTTTCTGTCTTTCCCTTATTGATCACATGCTGCGAACAGCTGAGACACTGTACTTTGCTGTATTTTGACTAGTAACATTGAGATGGGTTAAAAGTTTTTGAATAGAGAAATTGTGGATGCCCTTTCCCTGGAAGTATTCAAGACCAGCTTGGATGGGGCTCTGAGCAACCTGGTTTAGTGGAAGGTGTTCCTAGCCATGGCAGGGAGGTTAGAACTAGATGATCTTTAAGATCTCTTCCAATGCAAACTATTTCCTGATTCTATGAAATAAAGAATGTGATTCAGAAACACAGTGAAGAAAGGTGATGTCTGTGTAATATGACAAGACATGGCAGTCTTGTCCTTGCTTTGAGAAGGTCCTGTGAGCACTAGCTGACAAGTCATGGCTAAGTCCTGCTGCTGTCACAGACAGGGCTGAGGGAAGTTGTAGGGCTTGCAAGGGGATGTCAGCACTAGTAGCTGAGGCCACAGCCAGCCTCTGATAGCCAGACTGAGATAAAAAAGACAGCAGAGGCACCAAATTAAACTGGAGCGGTGTTTCCTGCCCTTCCAGGTCCTTTGAGTTTTGTTTAAAGACTGGTTATATGGAATAGAGGTCAGGAGTTGGACTTCCAGTATATAGCAGTATGTTCACATTGGCAGACAGACTGTGGCAGAGGAACCCAGAAGCGCAGACATAGCTGAAGCAGGGCAATAGCGGTGGACATTCGTCTGGTACCTCCTCAGGTAACTCAGAATGAGAAGATGCAGATTTGTAAATATTCTTGCTCTGTCAGTGCTGAAAGAGCATTTGATGCAATTGTTCTCTTCAGAAATTAGAGCAGCACAGCCTTGAACAGCTCATCGTTTTGGTCTGCTCTAGCTGCTTTCTCCCACATCACAGCCACCATTGCTCTTGCTACACACAAAACGGTCCTGCATTTAGCCACATTATTCAGAATGATCTGTACACTCGTCTTGGGTGAGGATTTAGTTGTGACACCAGAGGAGCAAGTTCTAGCAATCAAGCTGCACTGAAAATCCACTGCAAGATCCTATTGTCACCAGCATGTGGGGAAAGCTGTGGCTCTGGAATAGGTGATAAAATAATCACAGTTGTAAAAGAAGATGAAACTTGTCCCTTGCTTCCCCCAGCTTCTCATGGCAGTCACAAGGAGGACATCAAGCCCAGTCTGCTCCTCTTCCTGGTTAGCTAGATGGTGTGTCCTGCTAGGTATAAGAAGAGTGCTGGTATGGCAGAGGTGGAAATAAAAATGTGCTGAACACAAGTATTAAGTTAAAAAAGAAAGAAAGAAACAAACAAAAAAACAACCAACCAACCAAAAACCAAACCAACAAACAAAAAAACCCAAAACCCACATGCTGAGCACTTAAAGCAGTACAGGGAAGCCTGAGCCAGTTCAGTTTACTAGGGATTGCTTCAGTGACCCTACTACTGTAGTAAGGAAGAACCCAGAGGTATTAGAAACCTGACATGTGCTGAGGTCTCCAGTTTAGTTGTGGCAGACTTCTAACCTCTTGGTCCACAATGTATAGAGTAAGCCCTTCCCCCCCTCAAGTGAGATGTGTGCAGACCCCATAGCATCCACCTTACTCATTTCTTATTCTTCATGCAGATTTTTTTTTTTAGCCAAACCCCTCCTTTATTTTCTTCTCCAGGTCTGGATTTACTGAGCTCTGACACACAGCATGAAAGTTAGACAGGCAAAGGCCAAAAGGAAGTCATATCAGCACCAAGAAACTCTTCACGCCAGACTTCAGTGCATCTCTAGCAGAGGATGCTACTGCTACTCCTGACTGAAAAGCGTCAGGCTGGTTCCTAGCAGAATCAGCCTTGCTGAAGACTCAGGTGTGAGGTTTGGCAATACCTGACATTTATAAAGGTCTCCATCAGTGTAGGAAGGTCCCATATCCTTTGTGTCTTTGTTGCGAGGGGTATTCTGCTGCCTACGACGACTGTGGCAGAGGGAAGAAATTAATTGGTGAGAGATGATATTCTATAAAAAAAATATTTATTAACTTCAATATTCTGAACTCTCGCCACCCCCAACCACTGTATTTGAAAGACATTCTAGGAATAATATCAATGGTAACTTGTTAATAACTAGCAAAATTCAAACAGAGAGAAGACTTTCCCCACGGCTTAATGCCACTTGGGGTCAATATACTATTTGCCCAGTAGATGGGTCCACGCTCTTTCTGCTCTATGGCAGGAGGCAATAGAAATTACAGAGGCATTAAAGCATTTACTCACAAATTCTGATTAATTATCTATCACCCTCCGGGGCTACGTCACAGCCTATTACTAGTCACAGTAACACAGTACCACAGTGTCACAGTATCACCAAGGTCGGAAGAGACCTCACAGATCATCAAGTCCAACCCGTTACCACAGAGCTCAAGGCTAGACNNNCAGCCTCGTTGCCCTTCTCTGGACATGTTCAAGCATCTCAATGTCCCTCTTAAACTGGGGGCCCAGAACTGGACACAGTCTCCAAACTTCAGGGGAGTCTGCCCATGGACTTTGAGGCTGGAATCCTCCCAGCTTCAGGGGAAAGGACAGTCTCTGACCTTGTTCTCCTGGCAAAGGATGCAATCTCTGCCCTTGTCTCCTGGCTTCTTCTGGATGCTCTGTCCAGGGATTTGTAGGCAGGACTTCAGGTGCAGGAGGAGTATGATGCCATGCAGTGTCAGCATGGTTTCATGCTGGCTAGCAGGCCAATCGCGTGCAGACAAGTGGGTCTGCTTCCTGGTGACTCAGTGGCAGTAGCGCTTACCAGGCAGTGATAAGGCAGTGGGTGTGAGATAGAGTACACGGCTGCACGGGGGACTGAGCTCCATAGGGAATAGCAGGCAATACAGGATCTGGTCCTGATAACTCACCACAGTGGCGTGTAAGTGTGAACAGCTTGTTGGGAGACTGAGCTCCGTAAAGGCAGGTGCACTGTGGGTGGGCACGCTGGCAGGCATAAACAAAAAGCAGTGTTGGTGAGTCTAAGAACACGAGTGAGTGAGTGAGCAAGGCAAGGGAGCCTGAGCAAGCGAGCGTGAACACGTTGTTTACCTGTGTGCCCCCATTTACCAAATGTGGGCTGAGATTAATGGCCCTTTGGACACTAGAATGACCAATCTGCTTTTGGCAGTCAGCCAAACATACCATAATAGGCAAAAGCCACAAGCCTGGACCTTCCAAATATGGGGACAGCATGGACCTTACACTAGGCAGGCACGAGATGGGCGTGTGGGCTTATACAACCATGTTTACACAATCAGGGGCTCTGGGCAGGCCAGACTTTATGGCACCAGGTCTGTTGTGCCCCTTTGTGCTTGCTTTATGTGTTTACCTCTGATGCAGGCAGAAAAACATGTCCAGGCAGGGCAAGGCATATGTAAGCCTATTTTCGGGCCTTTGGGCCCAACACAATGGTCTTACAAATAAGCATTGCAGAAAATCAGTTCTTCCTGTCCTTTAGCAGATGTAGGCAGGTAAGTGGTCTTGTGATAGTGGCACCAGAAGTTCAAGTTGAACTTCTGCTACTACCTTCCTGCTGCAGTTGGACATATCTTTATGAACAAGTGGTCTTTTCACATGATTTTATTGTGCAGCAGACTTTTTCACATCTTCCCCAAACATGTGTGGGCCTAGGGTCTGAGCATACTAGCCTGCTTTATCTTGTGGCCAACTGCAGGAACATTTATAGTTAACACATCTTGTGTGGGGCTGTCCACTCACAACATTGTTCACTCAATGAAGGCTGCAGTAGCTGTGCTGGCTAAGCTGAAATAGCATCCTCAGTAGCACATCTCATACTAGTGCTGCAGCTTATTATTTCACAGTCTAGATTAACAGTCTTCCACCTTCCCTTTCCTAAAGTTACAGCTGACAAGTAGGTGAGAGATCGCAAAAGTCTCCCTTGAACTTTCCATCTGACCCTGCTGCTTGTCAACAGCTGGCAGGGTTGAGAAAGTGAGGAGGCTTGGGGACTCTAGCTGGCAGCATGCCCGTGGCTGGGTATGTGGTATCTCACATGTCTTCCCTCACTCTGAGGTATGCTGCAAGCCAGACCATGTCAATGCTAGCTTGTGACATGCTACAGCCACAAAGCAGGTGGATGAGTTGACTTTTGCACCATGGTGGCAAACATGACACATGCCATACCCTTCACTCCCCACTTGCAGTAGTGGTTCCCCCTCTTGTGGACTCCCAGAGCCTTGTGAGTGACATAAGAGCATACATAGCTTGAAGAAGAACTTGTTTACGAGGCACAATGCCATGTCAGCTCTTTATTGTGTTATATTTTACAGTTCATACATAACCTGATGCACATTTAAATTATGAAATTGAATTAAAACCCCATAGTTTAAAAACATACTGCAATAAGTTATGGCATTTGTTGTTCTTCATTCCACTTGTGAGATCAAACTAAAATTTCACTAGTAGGAAAAATGTTGGGAGATAAAAATAGCCTGGAAAAAGCCCAAAAGAATTGCCAGAGAGGACAGCCAGCAAGATTATGCAAACAGGGAAAACAAAACAATAGAAATTATGAATTGGAACTATCTTTAATCCAGAATCAATAAGAGGGAGTCTCACTGGGGGTGAATGAGAAGGGGAAAAAACAGAGATTAAAAGGTGAAGAAAAGACGTGATGAAACAATGAAACAAACCACTGAGTTTTCTCATAACTTCTTTCTCCCCCTCATTCCTTGGAATAATAATAAACTTTGACTCAGCAGAAAATTCAAGGGTCTTCATTGTTAAAAGAAGATCATTTACCCCCAGTGTAGCTCTACATTATCTATTTAATAAAGAACTTCTCTAAAAGGCATCTTGTTGAAGTTGGAGTCAAGGGGACAATACATAGTGAGTAATTTATTCAGCAAGTTTTGTCGCATTTTCTGATCCCAAACTGTCCAGGAGGCAACTGTGGATCCTTTTAATATATTAAAGTTAACCCTCAAAATGTTTAACAATACTATTTTTAGACTGGATTAATGAATGAGTATCGTACTTGTTATTTGATCTCTCTTGGCCAGTCATTCATAGTCAGGCAACTATTCACAGTTGAAGCAGGCATGACTTATTTTAAAAATGCAGTCCAATTTCTGTTTGGAAATTATCCCTACTGAAGCCAGGTTTTTGTGGGGTTATTTATTTCACCATGAGCCATACATGCAAATAGACACAACTAAGAAGTGCTCCCCAAGAAAGATGAGTATGAATATTTGTTATTTGCTTCTTCCCATTTCAGCAGTGTGGCATTCTGTCAGCTTCCTGATCAGATGGTGAGCATCACATATAGTTTGCTTACACTCATCAGTTATTAGCTAATATTCATAAACAGTCATTAATTTTAATTGGTTTACTGTTCAGATAACAAACAGGAGGCCACATTTGATGCAAACATTCCTGTAAATATCTACTGACTGTTCTTTAGTGTTGTATTGTGGAGTGTGGAGGGTTGTGAACATCTCCATCCTCCTGAAAGAAAGGATGGAAACCAAACAAGTGGATCACAAAGTTCTGTTCACAACTGCTTCTCGTCTTTAGCAAGGCATGCCATTGCTACATGATATATATCTGCAGCTGGCTATGTAGATAGAGATATCACTCTCGTTCCCTGGCTAGTCAGTGACATAATTATCTTACTCAGAAAGTCAGAAGATGGTTTCTACCTGCAGATACTAGAGTCTTCCCCACCTGTGTTCCAAGACCTTATTGTGTCCTGGAAAAGCCTTACAAAGGGTCCTTAATCCTTGCTCATAAACTGAAGGTTGGTCACTGAGCTGGGAGAAGAACGTTAGGTTCCACTTACTGCCTTATGGTGAGTTTGTAGCCTCATATGACATTAGTGAAATCTTTATTTTTCCTCCTCATTCTCAGATTTTCTGTTACTCAAATTATCTCAGGCTGGTTCAGAAAAAAAACGTATTTTCTCTGAAACACCTTTTATTGTATTTCTGAAAAAAAGACTAGGCACATTTAGAAACAAGTCTCTGGAGCTATTAGCGCAGTGGCAAAGCTGCTAGGAATAAGTGACTTGGCTGTGCAGTGCCCAGAACAGCATCGACAGCTTTCTGTTGAAAGGCGCAAGTGGTGAAATGGAAGACCTATAAAAGCATACAGGCTCCACGTGCTTTGTAGTGGATGTCAGGCCACTTCTAAACCTAACTCCAAACGGTTTAGGCGGTCTGTAACAGAACCAGCGCTTTCGGCCTCGGAACTGCTGCTGCTCTGCGCATGAAACCCTGCTGTGAGCTGTCCTCGTCTGCCGTCCCATGCTAAACGTTTTAGAGAGGTTTCTCCTGCACCTAGCCCATCTAGCAAAGCTTGGTACAGCCAGTGACTGAGAAGGTCTAGGACAGCTCTCTGTGGGACGGGGTCTACGGGATCTGGCAGATCTGGCCTAGGAGAACGGCAGCGGCCCACGGTGGCGCAGCCCAGCGAAAACCCTTGGCCAGCGACCTCTCACGGGAGGTGCGGATCAGGCAGGGGAAATGCTGAGGGGTGGTGTGTGACCGCCTGGGAGCTGGTTCACGCCGTCCTTGCAGTAGACGTTCCCTTAAGGGAGCAGAGAGGCTGGAGGGCGAGCGGCAGGGCGACCTTTAAAGAAGCGGAGGGAAGAGGGCAGCTCCGGATGCGCGGCAGGGACGTCTGCTGCCTGAGCACTCCCTGGTGCGAGACGCTATCGTTTGTCGTCCTGGGCTTCTTTCTCCCTCTGTGTACCATTTTTGGGGGACTGGGTAGGTGCTTTATTTATTTACTTTTAAGCAAGAGACTCAGGAGCATGGCGACCAGCCACTCCAGCATCCTTTTTAGCCCCGGGCAACTAGGAAGGCGGGGAGCCGGGCGGCCTCGCCACAGCGGCATTTCCTCTACCAGGCGGTAGAACCAGCAGCGGAGCCGCCACAGGGGCTCGGTATGCGGCGAGACGAAACGGCAGGCTCTGAGGCCAAATGGCCGTGGAGACTTGTCCCATTTCATCTCTACACCTTTTGCATTCATCTGCAGCTGGAGTGGGTGGTGATGACTGCCCTCTCCGCCCGCAGCTTCACCACCCTGAGCCATGCAGGAAGGTGATTAAGTAGGTGTGTGTGCAACTAAACGAACATGCATCTTTCCCTATGTCTTCGCTTTACACAGAAACCCAGCAAGCTGCTGTCAGTCAAACCTCCAGCCAGTGTGGTGTTTATTAGCGTGACTGTTTGCAAAATGAGTGAATTTCATGAGAAAATAAAACAGCACTTCATGCTGAGTTCACTAAACGTAAATGACACCTCCATTTACCTTTGTTTCTCTTGGGGGTCCATACATATATATATGTACATGTAGAGTACTGCTACAGTATCTTTGTTAAGATACCTGGCTTAGGCTCTGTTAATGCCATTTCACCCCTCACAGACAAGGTATGGTTCACAATTTCTTTTATTGGATCAGTAACATTTTTACATAGTTACACTTGTTTTCCTCTGCTAAGTAGTGGGTGAAAAGGAGTTTCACCTCACTGTCCTCTGAAAAAGAAAAATCCCAAATTTTGTGGTAGTTCAGTTTTAGAAATAATGGAATCATAGAATCAGTCAGGGTTGGAAGGGATCACAAGGATCCTCTAGTTCCAACCCCTCTGCCACAGCCTCAGCCAGCCTGGCCTTAAACACCTCCAGGGATGGGGCTTCAACCACCTCCCTGGGCAACCCATTCCAGGCTCTCACCACTCTCATGCCCAACAACTTCCTCCTCATGTCCAGTCTGAATCTCCCCACCTCCAGCTTTGCTCCATTCCCCCTAGTCCTGTCACTACCTGATAGCCTAAAAAGTCCCTCCTCAGCTTTCTTGTAGGATCCCTTGAGATACTGAGAGGCCTCATCACAATCATCCTGTGATGAGATTTTGTAAGACACAAGAATATTTCTAATTAATACTACTGTTTCTCAAAGAGAAATAGTAGAACCAAAAAAACCCTACCTGTTCAAAAATTACTCCAGAAAGTCAAGCAGGAGGATAAGCCAAAGGAATTTTCGATAGAGGCAAGTGTTTTACCACAATGACAAATCCTTTAATTACTTCTGTTGAAACGTTACTTCTGTGAAGAGTTACGTCTAAGTAAGTAGAAAGAAGTACAGTAATTTCTAGGGTAAACTTCACTTAGCAACAACAAGATGCCTACTTGAGCCTATCAAATGTGAGCACAGCAGCAGTGAACTGAAGGTTGAGCAGCAGACTCTTCAGAATAAAGTCTGCAGAGAAAACTTTCTGATGAAAGCACAGACTGACATCCTTTGCTCTCATTTTAATGAATCTTTTGTCACCAGAACGTACTTGTTAAAATAGTCCAAGCTAGACTGAAGTTTCAGCCCACCAAGGCCCATAGCATAGCCTGCAAAGGTAATGCTAGGTGCTGCTAGGAGTTCCTGTGTGGCCAACTGTGACACCTCAGCTCTGGTCACATCATGTCTTTGACTCCTGAGCTTCTGTCAGGACCAAGGGCCAAAGTCCAGAAGCAGATAGATGTGCGTTTATACCTGAACATTATGCTGAAAAGCTTTGTCATAACATGAATGGATACTTCTGGCTTGTCTTCTAGGACTACTTGAATTTTTGCCCCAGCCCCAGTGTCCTCTGTGTATTCTGCTACTGTGGTCTCCGCGGCACAGAGCCAGGGTTGTAGGCTGAAAGGTGAGGTTGGACAGCCAGTTCCAGAAGTGCTGGCTTTTCTTCTGGCTTGCGAATACCCTGTTTGTCACAAAGTGCTCCAGGCCAGTGCAATGCTGAAATTGTTCACTGGAAGACTTAGCTTTGAGGGAACTGCAAGCTCTATTTCCTTAATGATTTTAATGGTCAGAATTGTGCCAGGTCAAGTCATTTAACTGTGTATTTAATTAGTCATCCGTATGCATGCAACTTAAAGGCGTTCAGCTGTGCTGTTTTATGGGGATCAACTAAGTAAGCAGTAGATCATCCATGCCAGCAATAAAAGTATTTATAGCAGTACTGCCTTTTTTGTTTTATTATTATTATTGCTTCATTGTTTACGCTGGTAGAAGTCTGCATAAGAATAGTTCTACTCTGAGAGATTGTAGAAACACAGTTTGGGGTTTTGACTGACATTGACTAGAAGCAGCAATGGGCAGCACAGAAGGAGCTAAAATGTGAAGTTCACAGCCAGACAACCTAAAAAGTTATTGCCAGCTGCAGGCTTGCTCTGTTAAAGAAAATAAACACGCAAACAACTTGGCCCTGTGGAATCACATAATTTAAAGAGAGACAGGAGAAATATGAACTGAGCTGGTAGATAGTACTTCTCTGGCTTGAATAAATCTTATGAGTATTTGGCTGCTAACATTTCACAAGTTTGCACTGGAAATATACTGCCTGGAATCAGTACAGTTAGCCTGTCATTCCTACTTGTTCTACTTGTTCTACATTGTCTATATAATTGTCACTGAAGTGCTGCAAGGAGGTATGCAAACACAAGTCTGCACAGACAAAGGTGTGTGTTTTTAGAGTGGAGAAGTATTTTTGTACCTGTGTCACGTGGAGAGTCCCTCTTAAACAGAGGCCGTGTGCTTGTTAGTTTGCACAAATATTTTCTATCTTGCCTTTCACAGTAAATCTTTTAGGCTGACATTGGCAGTTTATAATGCACACTGACCTGTGAAACAGAGAAAAACAGATATTGTTTAAAAACCTTGGCTTGCTTGCTCAGAGGTCATATGGCAGGACTAGGTAATGTTTGAAATGGTGTATAGTGAGTTGTTTGAGCAGTAAAAGCTGAAGTAAAAGCACAAGTGATCTGAGTGTGAAAGCCTTTTTGCACTACTTGGTATGTTTAGGCCAAGAAATAATGTCACGAGATATCCATTCCCCCTGCATTGTTATTCCAGCGTGACCTAGATGGGTGGCCAAAGGCTTTCCATGGGTAATTTGCTCTTGGAGAATACAGGCAATGGAGTTACTGAACAATTGCTGTTTACCATAATCCTGCCACCCTCAGCTTCAGTGGAAGCAAGCATCAGGAGACATTCTTTTTTATCACAACTTTTAGGTGATTCTTGACCTCTAAATTTCTGCCTTGATTTTCAGTCAGGCCAAGTACTTGTTTGCTGCCTTGTTTCTTGATTTTCTGCTAGTCATGCTGCAGACACTTGGACAAATGTATGCTACTGTCTGCAAGAGTAGTATGTAACCTGTGGCTATGTATTTCAGATTCTGCTCAAGACATTACTTCCCATGTGCCCTCCATGAGGTGCCCTTGGGGAGTGAGGGCCATGGACTGGGTGCAAATCCATACAAGGGTGCTGCAGTGCACTTCTGGCATAATTAACTGCTGAGATCTTAAAGTGACTGTGTGGTTCAGCAGGAGAAATGGAGGCCCAGGCTTAATTTTTTTTCTGGGAGACAACTGTGTCCAGTTCTTGTCTGACAAGAAGTTGAACTGAGCACTACTTCTACCATTCAGTCATAAACTCTCCAAAAACATTCAGCTATAGGTAGTATAAGACATTTCATGCATTCAGGACACACTTGGCTAGAGATCTGGTTGGGAAAGCCAAGGCAGAGTTTGAATTGAATCTAGCCAGGGAAGTCAAAGGGAACACCCAAAATTTCTACAGGTATATTAATGGTAAAAAGAAGCCTAGGGAAAGTGTGGCTCCCTCAGAAAGGAAACAGGGGAAATGGTCACAAGTGACATGGAGAAGACTGAGGTTCTCAATGACTTCTTTACCTCAGTCTTCACTGCAAAGGCCTCCAGCCACACTCCTGGAGCCATGGAAGATAATGGCAGGGGCTGGAAGGAAGAGCTGACCATCATAAGTGAAGATCAGGTTGGTGATCACCTGAAGAACCTGAAAGCATTCAAGTCCATGAGACCCGATGGCATACACCCACGGGTGCTGAGGGAACTGGTGGATGAGGTTGTTAAACCTCTCTCTATTCTATTCCAAAAGTCCTGGCAGTCTGGTGAAGCCCTCCCTGACTGGAAAAGGGGAAACATAACTCCCATTTTCAAAAAAGGGTAGGAAGGAGAAGCCAGGGAACTCCAGGCCAGTCAGTCTCACCTCTGTGCCCAGTAAGATCACAGAGCAGATCCTCCTGGAGGCACTGCTGAAACAGAAGAGGTGATTGGCTACAACCAGCATGGCTTCACCAAGGGCAAATCCTGCCTGAAGAAACATGGTGGCCTTCTATGAACAGGTCACAACATTCATAGATGAGGGGTGAGCAACTGATATCATTTACCTGGACCTTTCACACTGTTCCACACCACATCCTGGTCTCCAAGCTGGTGACACATGGGTTTGATGGGTGGACCACGAGATAGATAAAGAACTGGCTTGATGGCCACACCCAAAGAGTGGCTGTCAATGGCTCCATGTCCAAGTGGAGACCAGTGACAAGTGGAGTCCCTCAGGAATCAGTCCTGGGACCAGTCTTGTTTGACATCTTTGTCAGTGACAGGGACAGTGGCACTGAGTGCACCCTCAGCAAGTTTGCTGACAACACCAAGCTGTGTGGTGCAGCAGACACACCGTAGAGAAGGGATGGCATCTAGAGGGACATGCACAGGCTGGAGAGGTGGGCACAAGCCAACCTCATGAGGTTCAACAGGACCAAGTGCAAGGTCCTGCATCTGGGTTGGGGCAATCCCAAGCAGAAATACAGGCTGAGCATGACTGGATGGAGAGCAGCCCTGAGGAGAGGAACCTGGGGATGCTGGTGGACGAGAAGCTCAACATGAGGCAGCAGTGTGCACTTGCAGCCTGGAGGGCTAACCAGATCCTGGGCTGTATCAGGAGAAGCGTGGCCAGCAGGTGGAGGGAGGTGATTCTCCCCCTCTACTCCGCTCTGCTGAGACCCCACTTGCAATACTGCATCTAGTTCTGGAGGCCCCATTACAAGAAGAATGTGGACGTGCTCAGGAGTGTCCAGAGAAGGACCATGAAGATGATCAGAGGGCTGGAGCATCTCTCCTGTGAGGACAGACTGAAAGACTTGGGGCTGTTCAGTCTCTGGGGAAGAGGAAGCTCTGAGGTGACCTTCTTGTGGCCTTCCAGTATCTGAAGGGGGCGTACAAAAAACCCGGGGAGGGGCTTTTCAGGATATCAGGGAGTGACAGGACTAGGGGGAATGGAGCAAAGCTGGAGATAGGTAGGTTCAGGCTGGATGTGAAGAGAAAGTTGTTCAGCATGAGAGTGGTGAGACCCTGGAATGCGTTGCCCAAGGAGACGGTTGAGGCCCTGTCCCTGGAGGTGTTTAAGGCCAGGCTGGATGAGGCTCTGGCCAGCCTGATCTAGCATGAGATGTTTCTGTCCATGGCACATGGCAGTTGAGTGGATGTGAGGTGGAAGGTCTTCACCATGAGAGGTGGAAGGTCTTCACCATGAGAGGGGTGAGACCCTATGGGTTGACCAGGGTGGTAGTTGAGGCCCTGTCCCTGGAAGCGTTTAGGGCCAGGCTGGATGAGGCTGTGGCCAGCAGGGTGTCCCTGCGCATGGCAGAGGGGATGGAACTAGATGATCTTTGTGGTCGCTTGCAGCACTGACTGATTCTATGAATTCTTCTATGCAAACAGCTAATCTTGTGTAGACAGTGAGGATTTCTGAAAGTGTGATACTGTTTATTTTTTACTCTGTTACAGAAAAGAGAAGAGGCCTAGATGAGTATTTTTTCCCATTTAAAGCCAACATCATATTCAGTTGAACAAACCAGTTTCTTTGTCCTGAAATAAATGAAGCGATGCATTGGAGGTAGAACTCAAAGAGCTACTGATGTGCTCTAGAGGGTCATCTCAGAAGGGTGGGCATCTGACAGTGAGCAATACCTTTTCCTCTGCTCTCCTGCTCTTCAGCTTCCTTTCTGGTTCTGTTTGCACAAATGTGTCACCATTCCCAGATGGACTGTTTCTCACAGTATTTTGTTTTCCTCCTGATTAAATTAACAAACTGAACAAATTTACCGATCTTCTGGATGCAGGGGTGCCCATTCTTCCTGCAGTCACCCAGCTCAGCTCCTCACCCAGAGAGTCTCCTTGGTGGAGGTCTGGAGGGGGACACATAACTGCTGACCAGAGGAGTGCGTTGGCCTTTAATTCTCTGTGAGCCAGCTGGGGTAAGACAGTGGTCTTTAACAGATCAATTAATTTGTTGCTCCACTCGTGTCTTCTAGATGTGGATTCAGACACCTGCTTTACTCCTCATCCCTTGACCAAACAGCTGGTCCTTTGGAAACATGGAACTCTTTCTACTGGCCAATACTGAGTGTGCTGTTTTTGTCCTGCACAACTGCACAGGATCAGACCAGAAAGGATAAGAGTTTCCCATTTTCCCCAAAGCCCTTGGAAGCCCTTGCCAGCTTTCTTTGTGCTCATTCGCTGCCAGCCCCTGAAAGAGCTCTGTTTGCTCTTCCTGTGACTGCAATTAACAGCACTCCCCTTGGCAGCTCTCCTACCCTGGTCCATTCTTTTTTGTTATGCTAATAGACTTATGACCAGTTCCAGCTCCTGAGACTGTAATACACCTCATTTGGTTCTTTAATCTATTTCTCTATGTGCATTAGGGCAGAGAGCAGTTTGCTAGGGGCCCAGCAAAATGTGTTTAGCTGTCTGATTCTAGTTGTTCCTGTTAGATCCTGGCATGATTCTGAGATCGGTCACTTCCACAGAAATCACACTCCTGATCATGGGGTTTAGCTAAGTTTGAATGGATTTGGATTCTACTACATAATTTTGAGGAGAGATGGTTATACTCTCTGATGAAAGATGTCTGGATGGAAGGACTTTCTGCTAAGTACAAGCATGAGAAGAAAATTCTTGCAGTCCAGTGGTCTCTCTTTTTTTTAGATTAAGGGTGGGTGCCCATGCTGAGATGGCAGTGTAGTGCTTTGAGGCTCTGAACTTGTACTTGGTGTCTCTGTGGTGAAGATGTGATTTATGGTTGCTGTATAGGCATGTACAAATGTGGACCTAAGTTAGATCCTACATTCCATGCTGTGCCACTCTGAGCTGATTGCTCAGATTACATTCCCAGAGTTTCCTGGTGGAAGCCCTTTGAAGTGTGCAAGGCTCATGGGATTGTCTTTCCTTGGGGGCAAAAAATAGTATTTTTTTAAGTCTTGAACAAGATCATATGATTAAAAGTGTTTCAACCTGATTTTTACAGCCATGTACCTCTTTGGTTGCAAAGGTGCTTGGGCACTGGAGTGCCGGTCTTGTACCACTGTACCCTTCCACAACTGCACTTTTTAATCTTTATTTTTTTTTTTTTGCACTGCTACAAGAGGAGCATTTGGATTTATGGCATTATGTCTAAAGGTCACATAACATCCAGTTTAATATATGAAGTTTAGACTGCAATATCACGTGAGGGATATTATGCTGTTCCAGACTTAAGCAAAACATGTGTCTTACCATAAACACCTATAAAGGGCAGGGAAATGTATCCCAGCACGTCCAAGGGTCAGGGTACGGTGGTGCAAAACACCACAAGAGCAGTTCTGTCAACAAAGATGGAGTGGTTGGGCAGGTGTTCTGACAGAAGTGATTTTAAATTGTTCTTCTAAACTAAGGCCTTCATCTTTCCTTACAAATTTCACATTCTGTGATGACTGCTGATGAGACACCAGTTGGGGATGAGGAAGTTGGAAGGGGAAGGTTACTGCAGGGCATCTAACTTTGAAAGCATGGAAATAACAAAACGTAATATACTATTATTTTTGCTTGTCACAACCACAGAATCATTAAATGGTAGGGGTTGGAAGGGACCTCTGAAGATTGTTGAGTCCAACTCTCCTGCCAGATAAGATCACCTAGGGCAGGTCACACAGGAACACATTTAGATAGGTCTTGAAGGTCACTTAGAGACTCCACAATCTCTCTGAGCAGCTTTTTCCAATGCTTTGTCACCCTTACAGTAAAGTTGTTTCTTTTTTCCCAGTGTTCTAATTTGTATCCATCATCACTTGTCCTATTATAGGACACCATTGAAATGAGACTAGCACATTCTTCTTGACACTTGCCCTTCAGATATTTACACAGTATCACAGAACCACAGAATCACAGCACTTTAGAGGTTGGAAGGGACTTCCAGAGATCGTCAAACCCAAGGCAGGATTCCCTAGGGTAGTTCACACAGGAACTCATCCAGGTGAGTTTGGAAAGTCTTCAAAGGAGACTCCACAACCTCGCTGAGCAGCCTGTTCCGGTGCTCCGTCACACTCACTGTAAAAAATTTGTCCTCATGTTGAGATAAAACCTTCTGTGTTCCAATTTGTATCCATTGCTCCATGTGTTACTGCTGCTGACCAGTGAAAAGAGATTGGCCCCATCCACTTGACACCCACCCCTCAGATATTAGTAGACATTGATTAGGTCTCCTCTCAGTCTTCTCCAGTGTAAACAGCCTCATGTCTCTTGGTCTCTCTCTGTAGGAGAAATGCTAAGTCTCTCAGTCACCCTCATGGCTCTCCACTGGACTCTCTCCAGCAGGTCCTTGTCTCTCTTTGAACTGGAGAGCCCAAAACTGGACACAGTATTGCAGGTGTGGTCTCACCAGGGCAGAGTAGAGGAGGAGATGAACCTCCCTAGACCTACTGACCACACTTTTCCTGATGCACCCCAGGATGCCATTTGCTTTCTTGGCCACAAGTGCACGTTGCTCTCCCATGCAGAACTTGCTATCCACCAGCATTTCTCCATGGAAGTGCTTTCCAGCAGGGCAGCCCCCAACTTGTACTGATGCCTGTTGTTATTCCTCCTCTGATGCAGGACCCTGCACTTGTCTTTATTGAACTTCATAAGGTTTCACTAGCTCTACAGCCTGTCCAGATCTCTTTGGATGGCAGCGCAGCCTAATGGATGTCAGCTGCTCCCTCCCCCCAGTTTTGTATCATTACCAAACTTTAAAATTTAAATAATTTAAATGTAAAACAAAAAAAAAAAAAACAAACCCAAACATTAAATTCAAAACATTAATAAAATCTCCTCTCAGTATTCTCTTCTCCAGACTAAACAGCTCCAGGTCTCTCAGCCTTTTCTCATAGGACAGATGTTCCAGTCCCTTAATCATCCTTGTAGCCCTCCATTGGACACTATCTATTATATCTCTTCCTCTCTTGAACTGTGGACCCCAGAACTGGGCACAATACTCCAGGTGTGGTCTTACCAAGGCAGAGTAGAAGGGGAAGAGAACCTTCCTTGGCTTGCTGGCTACATTCTTCTTAATACACCCCAGGATACCATTGGTCTTCTTGGCCACAGCTGCACATTGCTCTCCCATGGATAACTCTTTACCCATCAGGACTCCAAGGTCCTTCTCCATGGAGCTACTTTCCAGCAGGTCTACCTCTAATCTGTAGTTCTGCATTGTGTGGTTCTTCCCCAGATGCAAGACTTCACACTTATTTTGGGTGAACCTCATTAGGTTCCACTTTGCCCAGCTCTCCAGTCTGCCCAGCCCTTGCTGAATAGCCACACAGCCTTCTGGTGTATCAGCCAATCCTTCTAGGTTTGTATCATCAGAAAACTTGCTGAGGGTGCACTCTGTCCCAGGTCGTTGATGAGGTTGTTGTATAGGACTGGACTCAATACTGACCCCTGGGGAACACCACTAGTGACAGGTTTCCAGCTGCACTCTGCATTATTGGACAGAACCTTCTGAGTACTGTTGTTTAGCCAGTTCATGATCCATCTCACCATCCACTCTTCTAAACCTAGAATTCCTGAGCTTGTATGCAAGGACGTTATGGGAGACTGTGTCAAAAGCCTTGCTAAAGTCAAGGTAGACAAACATCACCTGCTCTCTCTGTATCTGCCCATTCAGTCACACCGAAAGCTATCAGATTATTTGAAAGTGATTTCCCCTCCGTAAATCCATGCTGGCTGCTCCTGATAGCCCTCTTTTCTTCTGTATGCTTAAAGGTGGCCTCCAGAATGAGCAGCCTCATCACCTTTCCAGGGATGGAGGTGAGGCAGACTGGTCTGCAGTTTCCTGCATTTTCCTTCTTTTTGAAGAAGGACAGGTCTGTGGTGGCCACATGTCACAGCATCACGTACAAACACATAGGAGAGAGGTGGGATGGTTTTTAGTAGTGTGAGCATGGGATGAAGTGGTATGGCTGGTGGGAAATTTCTTCTGGAAGATGGACTGCCTCTGCCTATGCAGAAAATTACCAGGCTTTCCCTGGGGTTTGGTTTGTTTAACCTTTCTCTGATAGTAAATAAGACTTGAAAGAGCTTCAAGTTCTGAGATAACACATGCTTTTGACTTGGTACAAAATTGGACACCTTTCAGTGGGTCAGAGTGGGGTGGATAACAAGCCAGAGATGAAGAACTCTTCCACAGAATTGGTCTTTCCAGTCACCACTCAGAATGTGAGCACTGATGTTGAACTTATCTGTTCCCTGATCTCAGGGGAACATGCTATTTTTTTCCCCTAGGAAATTCATCCTTTATCTCTGTCTAAAAGGAAACTGTAGGTAGTGCTGCCCTCTGAAACCTGCAGCAAGAGGCCTTCTCCACCTGTCCATAATTCTTCAGTAAAATTTCACATGGATTGCATTTAATATTCCTTGTGGCTTCAAAAGAAACGCTATTGCAAGGGAATTTTATGTGTTTCCTGTTTAGGAATTTGCTTTGTTATCTTTCTTGTTGGTATGTTGATCCTAACTTGCCACTAGAAAGGCAGCTGCTCACTGAACCTGCACTTAAAGTCATGGACTTGTGCTCCTTCCCAGCTGCTACAGTGCTGCATGCAGTGAGGGAAACAAAATAGTCTGCCTGACAGGCTATCAGCAGGAGAAGGCTTTCCCAGTAGCCATCTTGCCCCTATTATTACTACTTTAACACCACAACAATTAGAAGATATATTAAATTAAAAAAAAAAAAAAAAGGGAGAAGAAGAAGAAAAAGATCTGCACAAAAGGACCCAGTGAAAATGGCCATGAAATGATGATCAGAAGAGTGTTTACTGAGTGGGTACTCCCAAGTGCTTCTGGCCACAGTAACCCCTGGTAAGTATTAGTGTGATGGTTTGGGTGTTCCCCGCACCCCTACACTTTGGAAATCACCCGGACTAGACTCAGCAGCTCTGGAAATTGAATGAAGCTTATATTTACAGCTAGCACAATATACAAGCAGATATTTACAGTATATACAGTTATAGACAGAAATACAAAAGGTAAAAGGTAATACAGAAACACAACAGCCCTCCCAGAAACCCGAGTCCCCAGGAGGGGCTCACAACTGCCCTTCCGCTTTCTCCCACTCCTCTCTACCTTAACCCAGACATTGCCTTGTGCCCAAGGAAGATTGGAGGGTTGGCCAGGGGGGTTAGGAAGCAGGTAGATTAGTCACAAAGACGGAGGTTAGGTTAGGTTAGGTTAGGTTAGGTTAGGTTAGGTTAGAGAGAGAAGTTCAGCCCAAAGCCCAGGCAGCAACTGCCTTATCTATATTTTTGTTCTTGTTCTTATACATCTCAGGAAGCCTATGAGTGAAGTAGACATCACCATTGTTTCCCTTTCACAGCCTGTAATCTAATTCGTCTCACCAAAACATTCTAGCTAGCTTCTAACTAGCACAATTAGTGTACTGAAGTAAAGGGTCAGTTAGGTTTTGAGAGGGACTCCTCTGAGCGGTAGAGGAACTTTTGCCCTTGTAGTCTCGCTATGCTGCGCAGATCAGGTTTCCAGAACTTCATTGCCAGGCACTCTGTTTTCCAGCACTGCTTTCCAAACTTGCAAGGATGAAGCAAGGGCAATGCACAAAGCACCAAGGCCTCTGCTTCTCCCTAGCCTTGTACTGGTAACTGTTCACCTGATTTGTGGAATGTAATCAATTACTTCACTTAGCAAGAATTAAGTGTCCCTGTGCACGTGGTGGGTATAATCACCATGCTAGCTGGCATACAGATTGCAGTTGCTTTTCAGTTATTGGCGATGTTATGCCTTGCATTTTGTTATTAGGCAGTGCTGAAGTCAGGTGAAGCTGCTAGTGGGGGGTTAGGCTTGTAGCAATTCTCTTTTTAAAAAAGAAAACGTCAGTCTCCAAAAGTTAAAAGATGGTAGCTGCAGCAGGGAGGGGAATCCAACTCAGAAATCTAACAGCAACAAGGAAATGCAAGCCACGCTTTTCTCTGATCTGAGAAGCCTGGCCACTGCTTGACCTGATATAAAGCAGCCCTGATGAATGTATACTGCCTGGGTAGTCCCAGCTGAGCTATTCCCAGAACAAGCAAGAGGTGATTAGAGCCATGAAAAGCTCCCTCCTGTAATTTTTTTTCTTTTTTTTTCTTTTTCTTTTTCAGTGGTACTGTGAGGGGCACCAGCAACCCTATAGTGTAAAGACTAAAGGAATAGACGTCCATTTCATCAGTTTATTTCTCTGTCAGTAAAAACAGACAGACATAATCATGTAAAATTCTGCACGTTTGCCATTTTTCTTTTACCATAAAGCACCTCTTCAAGAAAGACAAAAATCCAGAACATGGCATAAGCCATGGTGACCTCCTAAGCTGCTATAGGTAAAGAACACAATTCCTTTCTCTGATAAATCTGAAACTGATCTTCCATTTATGTCCTCTTTTTAACAACAGCAGATGGTTGCAGCTTTGGGCCATGAACTAATCACTGTATGGATGGTAATTTTGTTGTTGTTGCTGCACTTAATTTGGTGAGCAGCCAAACTTCACTTTGTATGCCAGTGCAAAGCAGCTAACCAATTTTCTTGCCTGGTGCTAGCCGGTACCTATGTTTTGGATCAGCTGTGACCATAAACTGCATGCCTTCAAGCTTTGGGGAGACACGTATGATGGATAAGAGGGAAGATAAGGTTATGACTGCACCAAAGCACCCATTTGCTGCAGGGGTACAAAGCAATGATGCTTCTCTAGTGCAAGAGGAAAACCTTCCAGTGGCATTTCCAGGCTGAGGATGCAGTGGAGATGGTGGTGGTGGGGCGGGGAATGCTCTGACCGAATTTTGCAGTGAGCACACATAGCATAGGTATACGGCACCACTTCCAGCCAATGTCACTTTCCCAGCGCTGCTCACAGCCACTGTACTTGCAGGAGACGTCTGGAAATCACCTAGGCATATCATACTCCTTCAACGAGGGCCAGCACTGTCTGGGCTTGGCTTTTTTAAGCCCTGTGTTAATGATATCATGTGTGTCAATAAACCATCATGGTTCAGCACAGAAATACAGATCATGGTGTAATTTGTGAGCAAGACCTGCATACCACAAGCAGGAGAGCTGTGTACCCTTCATCCTGAGACTCCTTGCAGCAGGGGGACTGAAGAAATACGTCCTCTCAGGGCATGGGGATTGGCCAGGTCAAAACAAGGACAGCCCTGACTTTCCTTTCATCTGTAGGGCATTAGAGGCTCAGATGCTATGTGAGCACTCAAATCCATGCAGTGAACAGGATTGCATTGTCCCATACACCATCCAAGTGCAGGTGAAGCCCCAGTTAAACTATACACAGGATGGAGACCTATAGAGTAAGACCATTAGAGGTACTGAGGGTGACTGGAGGGAGTAACAAGGTGGCACAGCCAGCTTGGGCAGTGGCTGCAGAATAGGGATGAAGAGCTCCAGTTTTTAGTTTTATTTTTAAGTGGTTTTTTGTTGTTGTTTTATTTTTCGTGAAGGTTTAAAGGATAATGAATGTGCTTTGCAGAAATTTATGGGGTGTCAAAGCCAAGATTAATTGCAGGAGGAGAGAAAGCATGGGAAGGTCGTTTTGAGCCTTTGTATGGTGGACAATTAGGTAAGCATCAGACACTGCAGAGGTAGTGCACCTGTACCAAACAGGTAGTGATGAACCTCAAAGGGAGGATAAAATACTGCTCCCTCCTAAATGTCTCTCTCAGGCTGACACAATAAAAGCTACTTTAATCCTTAAAGTTGGTACAAACTTCCTGCTGCCTGTGTAGACTCTCATGAGTATCACAGAGCATTACTTATCACACTTCAAGGTGACATTAAACAGCGTCTGAGACAATGATACATCTCACAAAAGACAGGTTTGTTTAAACTGCATATTAACAGGTGATGTACTATTTCAATGGGTAACAACATTTAATAAACTGGTGGCAAGGTGCCTGACAGAGCTCAGGTTTCATCTTCTG
Organism: Tricholaema leucomelas; assembly: GCA_013400475.1. Lineage (NCBI taxonomy): Eukaryota > Metazoa > Chordata > Aves > Piciformes > Lybiidae > Tricholaema lacrymosa > Tricholaema leucomelas. The sequence goes on from WAAF01008600.1 coordinate 25,490, forward strand.
CATTTGAAATAAATGATTACATAGGCAATATTACAAATCAAGAGGGAACACCCAGGCACACTGGAACACTGGAGCAAAATGTTGGCTTTGCTACAGTCAAATCTTTCACTGACTGTGCTGAGGCTGGGATCTCCTGCAAGGTACTGTTTAGTAAACGTGACAAATGCAGTTTTCATCCTTCACTCAGACTGACATGAGTCATTTAAAGATTTCAACGGCTCCTTTAAAGCATGCTTAATTGCAACTCAGACAAAGTGCTGATGTAGCCAATTAATGAAATACAGCCTTAATTTTACTTGTTGGTTGAAATTGGTACAATCATTAACCTGTTTGAAGTGCTTTGCTGAGTTAGGAGCTAAGACTTTTTAAGAAGATGAATGGGGATTGAACTCCAATAGCACTTAGCATAAACTTGATAAAACTTGAAAAAGTAGCTTTTCTAGTTGACATAAGTGTCCATTTGTGGAGTAAAAGTGAGCGTTGGAATATCTGCATAGGTCACTCCCAGTATTTGGGAAAGCATGCTTTAGTGTTCTTTCTTTCATTAACGAATACAGCCAGTTGTGGAATAAAACCTAGGAACGTGCTGAACAGACCACAGCAACAGCACCCAGTAGGTCAGGAAAGATAATAAAGATGACCAACCACAGGGAACTCTAGACATCTTCTCAGTATAATAACCAAGACACATACTTTGAACTGAATACTTTGATTAATACCTCCTACTCTCACATAAGGTGTCATTGGACCTTTTAAAGAGCACTTTTCTTTTACAGACCCTCTAGCGGCTTAGTTTTTCCCAACCATCATCTGTAGCCAGATCTGACTTGGAAGAATGCTGCATACTAAATCACCAAAACTGTTTTCTGTAAGAACTCACTTTTATTTTGGTGATATTCTAAGTAATAGCACAGGCCAACATTTTATGACAGTGTCCTGATGCCTTCTCTCTATGCAATTTTGTTCCTAATATGCTTGTAGCTTTGCCATCAAAGCAGCTGCTTTTTCACTCTCAGTTCACTGGTGAAGATATCCTATTAGGCCACACATAAACTTCTGTTTTTGCAGGTCTGTGAGAGAGCACACATAAGGGTGTGCACAGCTGAGCTAGTAAGAAATAGGGTTAGTTGCCTGGGTTTTTATTTGAAATAAAAATAAGCCATCTTTAGTGTGCTCATGATTTCTCCCTCAGGCTGTTGTGCCAGCTAAGATAACAGCAGCCCTTGGTCTGAAAACCCTTATGCCCATATTCAGTCTTTCTGTATAAAACAGTCTAACATATTGCCTTGCAATGCAACCTGCATGCAGCAACGAGGACCCGGGATGTGGAGGCAGAAGTGTGGGGAGATCCTGCCAGAAAGAGAAACTCAGCAGAATATCGCCTCAGTACTGGTGGACAGGATTAGTAGCAGTTACTGATGCAGCTGCCACCTTATAACAGGATATTCTAATAGACTGGCTAACAGGGCTGCAATTCCTTTGCAACAACTCTCCATTTCACAAAGTGATTAGAGTATTAAAGTGAGTGGAAGCCACCAACAAAATTGTTCCATATACCATACATCTGAAATAGGCTGTATGAGGCTTCAGATTTTAATTCTGTATTTTTCCCCCTCTATTTTGATTGAGTAGGAGAAATCTGATTTCTCCTTTTCCTGATTTTGGATACTTATGTACCTTTTTTCTAGTGGATTAACCCCATTCTCCATCTGGAGGCTTGAGATTGCACCATATTTTCTTTGCTTTTACAGTCAGCTGGAAAATCTCCAGCCTCGAATGAGGCTCTGTGCCCTTGGCTTTGACATTTGGTTTCTAGTCTCTGCTAATAATCAGAGTTAATTCCTTTGCTTGTCCTGATGATCTGTGGGGTTTGAATTTGTCCTAATTTATACAATGCCTCTGTCTCTGTACTGGCCCTCTTATCCTGTGACTGGCACTCCAGCAGCATCTTGCTCTATATTGAGGCTGTGAGCACATGCTAAAATAGGCACCTCTCTACTTTGCTTTTTACTCCCCTGAAGAGGACAAAAGTGAGCAGTGTGTGTGTATGCGTACTGGTTTTATATCTCCTCTTCCTCCAGAGCTCAGCCTTTCTCATCTGCCTCCTCCGATTAGACCTCAACTTCTTCAAAAACCAGAGAGAGATCCTGGCGTCATCTTTTACTGTATATGTTGCTTTCTTTTCTTGGGATCAAAGAATAAGTTGGATTGGAAGACAAAGGTAATTTGTTCCAAGCCTCCTCTGATGAACAGAGTCATCTTCAACTAGGGCAGGTTGCTTTGAATCCTGTCTGCCCCATACCTTGGATATTTCCAGGGATGGGACATCTACCACCTCTCTGGGAAACCTGTGTCAGTGTTTCACCATCCTCATTACAAGAGTTTCTTCTTTCTGTCTAGTCTGAATCCACCCTCTTCTAGTTTAAACTCATTATCCCTTGTCCTTTTGTAACGGGCCCTGCTAAAGAGGTTGGGTTTCTTATAAGGCCCTGTTAAATACTGGAAAGCTGCTATCAGGTTTCCCTGGAGCCATCTCTTCTTCAGGCTGATCAACCCCAAATCTCTCAACCTTTCTTCACAGGGGTGGTGCTCCATCTCTGATATTTTTTATGGCCCCTCCTATAGTCCTGCTCCAATGTGTCCATGGGCTCCCAGAGCCTTCATGTCCACCCTGTACAATCCGGGAGGTGGGACAAAAAGGCAAACTTGCATGATCAAGCAGTAACATGAACTTTCATTAAGCCCTAAACCTCTGTCTTCCCCTCAAATCTGCTAAAATGAAACACCCGTCTCAGCTCAAGTACCTGGGAATGGACTAGACATTGCTACATTAGGTGTAAAGATGAAATGAAAAGGTTAAATGATACAAGTTAAATTATGTGAGAGCCAGAGATACGAGGGTAAATAACAGCTACAAACTACTTTGGTCTCTCAGGAGTAAGAAGCAGTGTGTGTTGCCCTGCCAAGAAGACTATTTAAGAAGCATAGCAAAGGGAGAAGGGAGCTGTATCATGGTGAACTGAAGAACATGATATGGAAAGTCATCTTCCAGAGCTCTTTTACAGGAGATCAGATTACTGATACCAGCTGATATATTGCAGAGCTACTTGGAAAATGCAGTTGTGACCAGCAAGAGGCTTAAGGAGATGAGAAGGGCCCCATGGCACTGGGGGAAGCAGAACATTTTACAATGCTTTGTAAGAAATCTCAGACTGTGCTGGGGGAAAAAAAAAATCTTGATTAAATATCAATTTCTCCTCCTTGTAGAAGCAATTTGCAGCACCCAGAATTAAGGTTAAGCATTTAGGCTAATCGCTTTGCAATATCCTACTGAGCTGGGAGAATTAAAAATGGTGACCTGGAGAAGCTGGCTGGGAATATTAGGTTGCTTTAAGTAGTAACAGTACTATGCTGCAATATTTTTTACACTTCTCTTTTACCTCTTATTTTCTGTTTTCCAAACTCTGCTCATATGGAATAGCCTATCAGCAGGAATATAGAGGGGAAAGTCTTCCTTACCTCTTGAAGGAAGGACTTGTGATCTCTTCCAGTGCTGTTACTTCTGACGGAGAAGGACCATATTCTGCAAGACAGAAAGGTTTTCCCAAGCCTTTGCTCCTACACAAAGTTCCCTAGAAATATAGCCTTTGGAAAACTGGACAGTGGCTAAAAATTTCTAGGAAATTTTCTAGGAAAAAGTACATCAGATTGTCTCCCTGATGTCCTTGGCTAGGACAGAGCAGCAGCTGACCACTGGGCACACTGGGCACACCGTGCATGTGGGAAGGCAGCTGACCAAGCAATGATTTATTAATGCATTTGGAATAAGTCCCTCATTTAATAGCAAGTCCTACATGTGTTTTCTGTGAACTTTAATTAAGAGAAGGGACAAATGAATGCCTTGCCATGAATTAATTGAGCAAGTCCCATCACTGATTAAATACACAAGGATATTTTGGGAAAGACAAAAAAAATGAAACAAAGAAAGCAAACAAACAAAACCAGAACCCACAAAAAAAACCCAAATGCCAAACCAGAGGTACATATGAAAGGACTGCTCTGCAAAGCAAAATTCTCATGTTGTTCTTTTTTTTTCTCTGACCATTCACAGTGGGATTATGTGACTGCTTGTTTGGCTGTTTAATAAACAATGCCGTGCCTCTCTCGTGAAATGCACTGTGCTTAAACAGCTAACTACTGGGGAGCCAGAGAATCATAGAATCATAGAATGGTTTAGGTTGGAAGGGATATCAAGAATCATCCATCTCCAACCCTCCACCGTAGGCAGGGACACCTCCCACTAGAGCAGGTTGCTCAAGGCCTCATCCAGCCTGGCTTTACACGCCTCCAGGGAGGAAGCATCCACAACCTCCCTGGGCAACCTGTGCCAATGTCTCACCACCCTCACTGTAAAGAACTTCCTCCTAACATCCAGTCTAAGTCTCCCGTCTTCCACTATAAACCCATTACCCCTCATCCTGTCATTACAAGACCTTGTAAATTGTCCTCCCCAGCCTCCCTGTTGGTCCCCCTCAGATACTGGAAAGCCACTCTAAGGTCTCCTCAAAGCCTTCTCTTCTCCAGGCTGAAGAGCCTCAACTCTCTCAGCCTGTCCTCACAGCAGAGGTGCTCCAGCCCTCTGATCATCTTCGTGGCTCTCCTCTGGACCCGCTCCAGCAGTTCCATGTCCTTCTTGTGTTGGGGGCTNGTCCCTCTGGATGGCATCCCTGCCCTCCAGCAAGTCAGCTGTGCCACACAGCTTGGTGTCATCTGCAAACTCGGTGAGGGTGAACTCAACTCCTCTGTCCATGTCACTGACAAAGATGTTAAAGAGCACTGGTCCCAGCACTGACCCCTGAGGAACACCACTTGTCACCGGTCGCCAGGTGGACATTGTGCAATTGACCACTCTCTGCGACCATCCAGCCAATTATTTATCCAGTGAGTGCTCCACCCATTACGTCCATGTTTTTACAGTTTGGTGACCAGGATGTCATGTGAGACAGAGTCAAATGCCTTACTCAGGTCCAGAGTGCCTTACTCATGTCTGGGTGCTTCCCAAGCAGGCAAGGGCTGTCAGGAAGCCCGGGGAAGGTTTTAAGGATCTTACACCTCTTCATTCACCCACCCCTATCCTTCAGCTATGCAAGCTGAAAAGAGCAGAAGTTGTCCCTAGGGATGCAGCTTACTCTTTCTTACCTCTCCTCTACTATGAGCATTTTAACTGTGTAATTGATAGGTCTTAATGAAGTGGTCTCTGGGTAACTGTCTGTAGATAAATTATTGCCACTTACCTGTTTAAAGCACAAGTTATCCAGACTGTTCCTATGTGTCTTTTAGTGATGGCTTTTCTAAACCAGCTTTTCTGAATCAGAAGAGAATTTTTGCCTGAGGTTCAGATTGTGAAAATCTCAGAACTTTTCTCTCCAGTTTCTGGCTGGTAGTACTCCAAACTTTCAACTATTCTAGATGCTGAACCATCTATTTCTACCAGTTAATGAATTAAACTACCCAAACCACTTCATAAATGTTAGATTTATGGCTTTGCTTTGTCGTTGAGTATGTGTTATTTTCTGCCTTATGCACTAGAGTTTTAAGTTCCAGGTGTATGCAAGGAAGAAAACAAAGCTTGTGCCGGAAAGCAGCAGCAACCCTGTCAAAGATCTCTCATTCCTGGGATTCCCTCCTTATTTTCTAGTCCTCAGGTACATCCCAGAGACTGGAAGACTTTAACAGACTGTCCCAAGGCCATCTGACACAAGAAGGCTGTTTAAGCTGTGCCGTGACATTAACTCTTGTTCTGCACTAGTACTTAATACCATAGATTATAAATAGCGTCTCGCCCAGTGACCAGCCTAACATGCATCTGAGAAGTCCCCAGGAGATTATAGTTAAGATCTCTAAAAAAACTTGCTAGAGAAAACCTAAATTATTGCTTGTGCAGGCAAGAGGATAGGAGTTCACTGACTCTGTACAGCTGTCTTGGGATGGGCTCCTTATGTCAAGTCTCAGATCAGGGGCACAAGCTGCTCTCCTGCAAAAGCGTTGCCTCTCTCTGAAATGCATGTCTTCTGCTTTGCTAAGATGGGTTGCAAACCAAACCACTGTAAGATTTCTGGGGTAGGTGGCTGTAGCTGGGGATGCAAATCTGTGGCATGGAGACGTAGTGAGACATTTATCTTACTGGAGTGGATTTACATGTACCTAGCCTTGGGCTCCACACGTAGCCCTTACTGATCTTCTCACCTTCCTCACTCATGGATAACAGGGGACCCTCAGGAAAAGACGTCAGATAGATGTCCCTCACCTGGGACAAACCTTTCCTTTTCCTAGGCCCACGTGGAGAGACATAAAGGAAAAAGGGACCTTTCCTCAGAGTAGAGCCTGGACTGCGACTGTACTCATCTGACCCCACCAGGAGGTTTCTCCTCTGGGCCTAAGTAACCCTCTGTTACCTTTGCTTTTTAGTTCTGCTGTCTGTGCTTTACACTTACATGGGCTTCTGGGAAGCTCCAGAGGGAGACAGACAAGGCAGTTCCCCATGCTAGGAGAATATTCGTGCTCTGGACCCAGCACACTGCTGTTCTTGACACCTGGAGCCCCAATTCTGTTTCTGGCCTCCATGAAGCCTGCAAAAAGACATTTTCCAGACTCACAGGATGCTACTTTCCAGACTCATAGGACACTACCCCATTGCTCACTGACACTCTGTTGAAGGGAGAGCTTTGAGTAATTTAGGAGAAGTCTTCTTTTATGGGAGTAATATTCAGCAGAAAGCAAGCCATGTGTGCAGATGCATTTTGGCATTTGTGAGCTGTGCTATGAGGATTAGTGAATGACATGATTGATTTATTCATTGCATGTATTTATTTATTTAATTTGTTAGGTTTTATTTACTAATACAGACATAGATACAGGAACAAGGAGAGCCCACCAAAGGCATTTTAAAAGGGGTTACGTGTCTGTGGGCAGGGGCAATTTGTGTAGGCGAGAACAAAGCTGCGATGGTGTTACCCGTCCCCCCCCCNAAAGCCTTTGTAAACTATAGATCTCAAGGGTTTCATGCTGAGAGAAAGAAAGGTAGGCAGATCCCACTGCTATTGGTGTGGGAGCAAGGAGTGTGGCACGGCTGGGTTATCTGGAGGAGACTGAGAGGAATTTTCTCAAGATTTAGACCTCATAGTGTGCTGGGACAACGAATGACTGGAGGCACATTGTTTGTTGTGCTGAGTACCATAAAGCCAAGAAGACAGATGTCCTGGCTGGACCAAGGACAGAGCAACACATTGCCTTTAGTAAATTCACTGTGATGTTTTGGGTGTCCCCGGCCCCCCCCAACTTTTAGAAATCACCCAGACTAGACTCAGTTGGCTCTGGAAATTTGAATGAAGCTTATATTTACAGCTGGCACAATTTACAAGCAGATATTTACAGTGTATACAGTTATATACAGAAATATACAAGGGAAAAAAGGTAATACAAANTCATCTAGTTCTTCTCACCAAAACATGCTAGCTAGGCTCAAACTAGCACATTCACCAATAGGATAATGAATATTTTATTCAGACTAGGGTAAGGTTGGGGGAGTTTTATGTCTTAGACCATTATAACTGAATAAACCATGAAACCTTCCAGTGATAGTTACCAAAGTCTTCTTCAGACTGAAACATTAACAGCATGAAAATTAAGGCTTTAAATCTGTTTTTTTTACCCAATATTGTGCAGATGACTCATAGCAATACATTGCTCTTGATACCAGTGGATCACATGGATCTGAGTAAATTGAACACACACCCCAGGGATTCTGTATGGATGCAGAAAACAAAGGGCTACGGTTAATGTTAATACTGACTGGAACAAGACCCTCCATAAATGGTGTTAGAGGTATAAAAAGTCTAGAGAAGTCTATAAATATATCTAGGGAAGGTGTGTAATACTTGTGATAATGTTTTTCCTCCAAAGCCTATACATGTGGATGTAGTCTGGCCTCATATCCTTATAGCTACACTAAAGGTTATAAGTCGGCACCTGCCTTTTACTAGCCACCTCACTGGCACAGAAAGATTTTATGAGGGAGGTGGCTGGGACTTCCCTTCAGGCTGCAAGAGCAAAGCAGTGGGTTATAAGGGCAAACAGAGCCATGTAGACATGGCCTAGGTCTCCACTAAGGCCAGTAAGAGGTCTGTTTGGCTTCCACCACAGGGAGTATTAATGAAACTCTTCATTAATGGGGACATTTCAGTCTAATGTCTTCTGAGAAGGCTTTGGGGCAGACCTAAGAGTACCAAATACCATTTACCCACTGAAAATTAGAAGAGAAAATGCTTTAAATAAATGGTTTCCAAAAGGACCCTCTTTGCTACTAACATCCCACAAAGTACCTGGAAAGCCACATTTTTGGTGTAGCATCACATACTTCAGCCCTTCATTTTAGAAGACTGTTTCTGTAGTGCCCAGATCTCCAGTCATGGTACAGATATCTTCTAGAAGGGTCAATGGAACTTTTCTGCAGCCCTTTGAAACTACCAGGAATGCTCAGAGTGGTGAGATATGAGAAGGTTTGGTCCTACATGTGAAGGTTTTGAAGAAGCTTCCTAAGCAAAAAGTTTGTGAAGTGGCCTGTTGGATCCACGTAGACTATGCCTGTTGATCATGTGCTTGCCTCTCCCTGTCCAAATCAGACAGACTTTCCTTAGGAGAATTACATACCTCCCCTACCCCATTTATTTTTAAGTGACAAACAGCCACAAAGCTCCCTGTTTTGTGAGCATTATTTTTGCCAAATGGAAGTGCAAATATGTGAAGCTTGCTTTTGTCTTGAGTAGATAGTTACTTCAGTTGCACATCATGTCTTGGCTTCTGTTATTTCATCTGTCTGAACACAGGCTTGATGGCTATGCTCTGTCTCTGGTCAGAAACTGGAGCTGAATCAATATAAAGACAACAATCTTAAAATGAGAAAAATAAAAGTAAGAAATGCAAATGTTCAATTTTTCAGGAGGTAGATGAAGGAAGTAATGATGACTAAAGAGCACTGTGCATGAATCACTCACCATAATACTCCCGAAACTATCTTACCAAGGCATTCATTTTAATCTTTACAAGTTGGACAATTGCTGCAGGGTGCATTTAACTTTCTGACCTCTAATGAAACAGCTCATGCCTGGAGTTAAAGATCTTCCTGTTTATCTTTTCTGTAGAATCTTGCTTTGCATCCTCTGCTGAATGTGCTGCACAGTTAGCTGTGCTGGGGTGGGGAGAGAAAGAAGGAAAAAAAATTAAAAAGAGAGGAGGAAAAAAAATGTTCATATCATGAGCTGTTTTCTCCACTTGACAGGGAATATTTGCCCTGTCCTCACACTGCTGGATTTTATGAATCCCACCCCCTTAAGCATTTAGGCTTCAACAACGGAGCTACAGCTCTGTTTCATCACTGAAGAAACAGGCAACTTAGATGAATGCTTTCCCCATCTTGGAGAAGCTTGCTGATTGTTACTGCCTGAAGACACATCAAATTGGGTTAACTGCTGTCCCCTTGTTACTGTAAACTCTGCTGTCTGATAATCAGACTCGTTGAGATAAGCCAGTCTACCGAACAGGCGAAACATTGGGAAATCCCACTTCGTGACAGATTATAGCAAAGCAGGGCCTTGTTTCAAACTAAAGTCTCTGGATGGGATATTGGCAGCTGTAGAGGATGTGACTGGCAATACCAAAGATGGCATGATCATCAGTGTCATGCAACATTGTTTGCTGTCTGTCTCAGGGGTTCCCTGATGTGATTGAGAATCCCTCTTCTGTGAATTGACTGGTTCTCACAAGTATTTTGAAGATTAGAATCTGCTAAAGGCAAGCCATTTTAATTCCCTTGCAGACAGATCAAAGCAGAGAGACTATGCAAAAGCCCAAGTGCCAGTAGCCCAAAATAGCACACAGATTTTAGGTTGGGATTAGAATCACTCAGGCTGCTTGTTGTAGCTAATGTGTTTGGGGAGCTGATTCTTATTTTTCCTTACTGCCTCATGCCTTGTTTGGGGCTGAGTGTTCAGGAGTACTTTTCTGCCATTTGAAATGCTCAGATAAGGGGAGAGCTCTCTTAGGTTTGTGTAGTGCCAGCCACACACTGAAAATTCTGGAATAGGTAAGCCACAATAGCAGAGCAGCACATGTGGAGAGTGGCAGCTTGAGGGAATTTGGAGTACAATGTATGCAAGGACCTGGACCTACATCTTCCATTCCTCTTTATAAAGATATTCTGTGATGACAAGATGTCGCTTCAAAAAAAACCCAAACCCAAGACAAAGAAAGAAACAAAAAACCCAAACCAAACCATACGAAACCAAAGCAAAACTAAAACAAAACCAAACAAACAAAAAACTCAAGCAAACCCAACAAAACAACACTTCAAAGACAGCAACCCTAAAAGGCATCCTAAGCCACAAATTGTGTCATTTCTTTGTGGTTAGGCAAAAAAAAACTTTTCCAAGTAGGATCCACCACATTGTGGAACCTATTTTTGTCAGGTAGAGTGCATTTCCTTATGTCCTTGACTGAGAGTTGGGAAAAGATGGAGAGCAGCAACAGATCCATCTCTGGCCCATAAACATTTCTTCAGATGCTGCAGGTTTAGGCAGGTAGAAGCAGTTCAGGCCCCTCTCTTGTTCAGTGGACCTGCCGTAGGTCATCTTCTGCTATCTTCAAGGCCTGCCTGGGCAGAGCCTCTCCAGACTTTTGAGAAAAACCAAACCCTTAATGTTTTCATAGTTTTACCACTGCACTTAATGACCTGACTGTGCCTGCAGCAGTAGCTCTAGCAGAGGGCAGGCTAGATGGACTGCAGTGGAGTGGTACATCAGTACCCCATATGCAGAGTTCTACTTTTACCTTCTGAAGCCAATCATCTTGTGTGTGGCAAACATGAAATGTCTAGAGTAGGCTATGAAGGTAATGGAGAACTGCTCTGTGCCCATGGTGGCCATGGCTTCCCAACCATCAGCCATATAGGTGATCAGCAGAGCTGACAAACTTCTACACTAGTTTCTATCTTCATATGGCTCAGCTGCCTGAGGCAGCCGCTAGTCCTGGTGTCCACAAAGGCCCATCTGTGCTGACATCCCCACACCTGATTTCCCCTGTGCAATTACTCTGCTGCGCTCTCCTCTGGCACCTGCAGTTACAAATGTCTAAGCTACTACTTGCCTCTTTAGGACACTGAATTCTGGTTCCTAAAATACCTGTGGACTAGTTGTGACTTCTAGTTGGTAGCCAAGGATGTGCAAGACATTACTGTAACAGATTAAACTCCCACCTGCTCTGCTAAAACAGGAGGATTCCAGCCCTTGCATTTCTTACAGATAAAACTCAGTGATAAATTCAGAATATTCTGGCATATGAACACCTGCAAACAGGAATGGTCTTGCTGCCCCCTGCCACCAGCAATTTGACAAGGAACAAATTCAGATCATAGTTGTGACAGTTTGGTTATTACCCACCCCCCCATCCCCCCCACCTCTGCCTCTTGTGGAATCACCCAGACTAGACTCAGCTGGCTGGGAATTAAGAATGAAGCTATATTTACAGATTAGCACAATATACAAACAGATATATACAAATCTATACAGTTACATACAAACTGAAAGTAACACAGAAACACAATACCCCTTCCAAAAACTACCAAAGTCCCCAGGAGGGCTCCCCACCCAAACCCCTGTGCTAGTTTGAGCCTAGCTGGGATATTTTAGTGAGAAGAATTAGATTATAGGCTGTGAAAAGGAAACAATGGTGGTGTCTACTTCACTCGTAGGCTCACTGAGATGTATAAAAACAAGAACACAAACATAGATAATAGAGTTGCTCTCTGCCTCTGGCTGCCTCCCTTCTCTCTCTAACCTGCTGTCTGTGTAAGTGAGAGCTAAGAAGTGTGTGAGAAGTGCCCATCTTATCTATATTTTGACTAGTTGTGTTTCTCAGAGGAAGACTGAGGGATATAGATTACTGTTGGCTTTTTTCTTTCTTCTCACAGCTAAAGATTTAATTTCTCTCAGTAAATATTAACCTCGAACCAGCACAATAGTCCCCAGGGAACAGAGGATTTTCCTCTGCTGTATTTATTTAGAAAGAAGGACTGATTTTTCTAAAAAGATGTATGTGGAGATAAATTGCAGAGTAAATGAGAGAATGAGAGAGACTGAGAGAAGTGTCTCCTGGAGGCATTTAAAGCCAGGCTGGATGAGGCCTTGAGCAGCCTGCTCTAGTGGGAGGTGTCCCTGCCTATGGCAGGGGGTTAGAGCTGGATGATCCTTGAGGTCCCTTCCAACCTAAACCATTCTATGATTCATTCTATGATTCTTAGTCACTGCTTGTCTGGAAAGTTGGAACAGTCAGAGGATTTAGGTAGCTGGTAGTCCTGGTGTCCACAAAGCCCCATCTATGCTGAATCCCCACACCTCATTTCCTCTGTGCAATTACTCTGCTGCACTCTGCTCTGGCATCTGCCGTTATAAATGTCTAAACTACTTGCCTCGTCAGGACACCACATTCTGGTTCCTAAAATACCTGTGGAGTAGTTGCGACTTCTAGTTGGTAGCTGGTATGCACACGGATGTGCAGACTTATGTTTAGTTTATGCATGTGTAATTTCTCTGCCTTCTCTCCACTTGTCTGCAAGTATGTCAGAGTATTTGCTTGTGCTGTGTGAAGACATTTGGCCTGCCGCCTCTTGGCCATCAAGCTGGTCTACTCTTTAATGTGGTAATGCCTAGGTTGGGTTGATCAAGGTTTCATCCTGAGTATGTATGGCTGATGTGGTGTGCCACTAAGTGTCATTGCTGCCAGTACAGTGAAGAGCAGCTGATATGAGGTGGGCACAAACGTCAGTGATGGTGTCTGAAATTAATTCCATAGTTTGAAAATATTAGCTTAATCCTAAGGCTCTGCTGATTAGCCTGTATAAGAGAGCTGTGTTCAGACTGTGTAGTGTAACATTTATGTCTGTAAATATCTGAGGGGTGGATGTCAAGTGGATGGGGCAAATCTCTTTTCAGCGGTGCACAGTAATAAGACAAGGAACAATGGATACAGGCTTGAACATAGAAGGTTGCCTCTCAACATAAGAAGAAACTTCTTTACAGTGAGAGTGACAGCACTGGAACATTCTGCCTAGGAGGGTTGTGGAATCTCCCTCTCTGTAGACCTCAAAACCTGCCTGGATGCTTTCCTGTGTGGACTGTCATATGTGATCCTGCTTTTGGGAGGGAGGTTGATCTTGATCTCTGGAGCCTCTAACATTCTGTGATTCTGTGAACATAGTGTTGCATGGCACACAAACTATGGGAACACTTCCTTCTGCACCTGTCTGGGATGTTCTCCTGGGGCTGGACACTCAGGGCAATCAGCAGCACCCTGGAAAGAAATATACCTGGGTCATGCGCAAGCTTGAAAAAGAGATTTGCCACATGCAAGGGGCAAACTTAATCTGCTGGATGAACCCTGTCTGATTTAGTTACTAGGGAGCATATTGCTTCTTTGTGTGAACACACCACTCAGTGTTGTTAATAGGAGTTACCTATGGTTACACTGAGAGAATAATACACCCCTAAGGAAGTGACAAAAACAGAGCTGAAATCTTTCACTGCGTCAGCACTGTTACCTCCGCAGAAGTCTGATAGATGCAAAAAGCTTGGGAAAAAAGTTACATGAGGGTACACTGGAGAATAGGACCCATTAAGGTGTTTATGATTTCAAGTATCTGAAGGGAGCCTACAGGAAAGCTGGGGAGGGACTATTTACAAGGTCTAGTAATGTCAGGATGAGGGGGAATGGGTTTAAGCTGGAAGAGGGGAGATTCCGACTGGATGTTAGGAGGAAGTTCTTTACAGTGAGGGTGGTAAGGCACTGGAACGGGTTGCCCAGGGAGGTTGTGGATGCTTCCTCCCTGGAGGCGTTTAAGGCCAGGCTGGATGAGGCCTTGAGCAGCCTGCTCTAGTGGGAGGTGTCCCTGCCTATGGCAGGGGGTTGGAGCTGGATGATCTTTGAGGTCCCTTCCAACCTAAACCATTCTATGATTCTATGATTCTAAGTGTTGGTTTGTTGGTTGTTTTTTTTTTTTTTTGATAGGATGACTGAGCCTATTTGCCCCACCCCAACTTTGTACTCCATTGGGAAGAGCCAACTGGAGCAGCTTAGAAATATGGAGGCCTCAGCACTTCAGAGGTGTGAATTCAGTAGGTATTTCTCCAGAGGTCATGGAAAGGCCATATCATTTATTAAACTAGTAGTGTTTCTAGAATAGTGTCTGTCATCCAGAGGATCTTAAATCAGTTTTCTGCCTTCTTTTTGGCAGATGTCCATCTCATTGTTTAAGCCAATACTTTATCTATAAAAGCAGTAATTTGTTGGGCAGGAGGCATAGTAATAGTTCAGATTCCCTAACCAGGCTAAACTACAACAAATGCAGGAGACATTTTCCTCTCCCTTCTCCCCCTCTTTCTGCAGCAAGGTTGGCAACTCAGCCTCAAGACCTACAGCAAAGGAAACATGCTGATTCTCTTCACCAAATGCAACACTGAAAAAGGCAATCCAAAGCCACAGTTAAACAAAATGCACAAGCAAGTGCATGTTTTGCTATCCTGCTTCAAGATCCCTAGGCTAGTGTGCACACAGCTCCCCTACAGTACCTTCACACAGTGTAGAGCTGACCCATGGACCAGGTCAAGGTCTCAAACTCTATAAAAGGGCTTGAACATATTAGAGTCTTGTTAGCTCTGGTGTGGCATCACGTAGGCATATCTGCTCTACTGATCTTACCTAACTATGTGCAGCCGGCTCAGTCATCTCTGCCTTCTCCCACCATAGCTTGCAGCAGAGCACCAGCATGATCTCTGTGATCTCTGTGCCCAGTTTGCTATGGCATGGCCCGGTGCCATCTTTCGTGGAACCACCGCAATTCCAGGCATGTTCTTACTGGACTGGAGGAAAAGTTTAGACAGTTTTTGCCCCCCTCATCCATGCCAGTCAGTGGCAGAACCTCTCCTTCTTTTCATGACACTTTTCACCCATTTAGATCAATAAATGTTTTCAGCTTCTGATGTTTGTTTTTTCCCCTCAGTGCCTCCATGGCTGTGCAGTGAGGGAGGCTCCCAGATTCATTAGAGAAGCATTTGTCTGTTGACCCTGTCACGCATGCAAAAGGTACAAACTAAAGTCTGTAACGTCTGTAAGACAAAGCATTGAATTTACGAGGATTTTCAGCTCGCCCTTATGATTCTGGCTCATGAGGTCTAGATAGTTAATGGTGGCAAAGTATGCAAGATTTTTTTCTGCACCTTGCACCCCTTGCCTTTCACTTCCTCTCCAGTCCCAGCTTAATTTACCACTTGTGCTCTTTGTTTTTACAGATTTTGAGGGGGGCAGTGGGCTGGGTACAAATTTCTGTGGCTGTTTTTAAGCTTCCTGAATTGCTAGCATACTACTAACTGGTGATTTCTGAATTGCTGATTTGTCTGAATGTTCAGGAGCAGGAATGCAAACTGGCTCAATTTTTCCAATTCCATTTTACATGCTCTAATCCTCTGATGTGGACTAGGAGCCCTACTATAAGAGCTCACCTGAGGGATGGCAAAGAGCTCAGGTCCAGCCAGCACGGGTTTAGGAAGGGCAGATCCTGCCTCTCCAACCTGATCTCCTTCTATGATCAGGTGACCCGCTTGGTGGATGTGGGGAGGCCTGTGGATGTGGTCTATCTGGACTTCAGCAAGGCCTTTGACACTGTTCCCCACAGCAAACTGCTGGCTAAGCTGTCAGCCCACGGCTTGGATGACAACACTCTGTGCTGGGT
>WAAF01008602.1:899-29699 GCA_013400475.1 Tricholaema leucomelas
ATCCAAGCTTGACCATGTTAGGTGAAGCCACAGGCTTGCTTTACCCAAATTTGGGAAAAGCATAGGCCTTGCACAAGGCAGGCACCAGCTAAGTGTGTGTGCCTTGTTCACCACAGGATGTAAACAAGTCTGGGCAGGCCAAAGTCCTTAGACTCAGTGGCTCCACGTTCTTTGTCTTCCTTCCTGCAGTTGCTTCTCCCCAAAACAGGAGGAGGGATAGTTGAAAAACATGTCTGGGCAAACCAGGACAATTATAAGCCTATTTTGGGTTATCAGGCCTACTACGACATCAGGTCAAACTCAGGTCACCACTAATCCATGTGCCTCAGCACCACATCTGCATGCCTTTTAGATCCAGGGATAGCGACTCCACCACTTCCCTAGGCAGCCTATTCCAGTGATTAACAACCTTTTCAATTAAGATTTTTTTTCCTGATGACCAAACTAAAGCTCTCAAGGATCATCTAGTTCCACCTCCTGACATGGGCAGGGACACCTCACGCTAGATCAGGTTGCTCACAGCCACGTCCAGTCTAGCCAGCTTCACCAGTTCAACAAGACCAAGTGCAGGGTCATGCATCTGGGTCGATGCAATCTCAGGCACCAATACAGGCTGGGCAGTGCCTGGCTTGAGAGCAGCCCTGAAGAAAAGGCCTTGGGAGTGCTGGTGGGTGAGAAGCTCCACATGAGCCAGCAGTGTGCACTTGCAGCCCAGAGAGCAACCAGAGCCTGGGCTGCATCCAGAGCACTGTGGGCAGCAGGGTGAGGGAGGGGATTCTGCCCCTCTGCTCCGCTCTGCTGAGACCCCACCTGGAGCACTGTGCCCAGCTCTGGAGCCCCTGGAACAGGAAGGGTCTGGAGGTGCTGGAAGGTGTTAAGAGAAGGGCCATGAAGATGGTCAGAGGGCTGGAGCTGCTCTGCTATGGGGACAGGCTGAGAGAGTTGGGGCTGTTCAGTGTGGAGAGGAGAAGGCTCTGAGGAGACCTTATTGTGGCCTTCCAGGATCTGAAGTAGGCTACAAGAAAGCTGCTGAGGGACTTTTTACTAGGTTGGGTAGTGACAGGACTGGGGAAGATGGATCCAAGCTAGAGGAGGGCAGATTGAGCTTGGATGTTAGGAAGAAGTTCTTCCCCATGAGGGTGGTGAGACACTGGCACAGGCTGCCCAGAGAGGTGGTGGAAGCCTCAGCCCTGGAGGTTTTTAAGGCCAGGCTGGATGTGACGAGCTGACCGAGTGGAAAGCGTTCCTGCCCGTGGCAGGGGTTTTGGAACGGGATGATCCTTGGGGTCCCTTCCAGCCCCAGCAATTCCATGATTCGATGACTCCGTGCTCCCGTTGGCACGCCAGACGGGGGCCGCAGAGCCCTCTGCCGGCCAACGAGCAAGAGCCGAGCCGGGCCCGCTCTGCGGTACCACCTCCCGGCCTGCCGCCGGGCAGAGGCCGCGGGGCATGGGGGCGGCTCGGAAGTGACGGCAGAGGAAGTTCCGTCCCGTTTGAAAGCGCCCGGCGGAGCTACTCGCGGTCCGTTCCCGCCGCCCGGGCCGGCATAGCCGCCTTCGCCATGGAGCCGCCGCCCTCAGGTGAGCCGGGACGCGGTACTGGGCCCTGCCGTGGCCGCCTGGGCGCAGCCGGCGGCCGCCTGGCCCCGTACTGGCCCCCGGGAGGTCGTTGCGGCGGAAGCTGCGCGGGGAGAAGGTCCGGGCGCTGCTGGCCCGAAACAGTGGGAGACTGCCCGGATGAGCGCCTGCCTCCGGGGGAAAGCGAAAGGGAGCCTTAAGCCCAGAAGGCCAGTGGGATCCTGGGCTGTGTTAGGAAGAGTGTGCCCAGCAGATCAAGGGAGGTTCTCCTCCCGCTCTGCTCTGCCCGGGTGAGACCCCATCTTGAATACTGCCTTCAGTTCTGGGCTCCCCAGATGAAGAGGGACAGGGATCTGCTGGAGAGGGTCCAGCGGAGGGCTACGAGGATGATGAGGGGATTGGAGGGCATGGCTGATGGGGAGAAGCTGAGGGACCTGGGGCTGCTTGGTCTGGAGAAAAGAAGACTGAGAGGGGATTGGATAAATGTTGATAAGTATCTGAGGCTGCCAGGAGTGGGGGGGACAGGCTCTGCTCACTGCTCCTGGGACAGGACAAGGAGCAATGGGTGTAAGTTGCAGCAGAAGAGGTTCTGCCTCGACACAAGGGGGAACTTCTTGACTGTAAGGGTCCCAGAGCCCTGGCACAGGCTGCCCAGAGAGGTTGTGGAGTCTCCTTCTCTGGAGCCTTTCAAGGCCTGTCTGGATGTGTTCCTGTGTGATCTGTGTTAGATAGCATTGTCCTGCTCTGGCAGGGGGTTGGACTGGATCATCTCCTTGGGTCCCTTCCAACCCCTAACATCCTGTGAGCCGAGAGGCCCCAGGTGGGTGTTAGGTCATACAATATCTGTACGCGAAGCACGCGGAGCTTGGGGACATTTCGAGCGGTGGTGGCAAAGCCAGCGGCGAGTTGCAGTGCTCCATCATGAGCGGCAACCATGAGTGGCACCGGGACGGGCGTATTCCGACCGTGGTGCGAGGGCTCTGGGATAGGAAACGCCTTTAGTGCGAGCCTCTGGTTAGCCTCGAAACCAGAAATGCGACTGTAGCGAAATCCCAGCCTGACCCTTCATGTCGCTGCCAAACGTGTGCAAGGCTGTGATAAACTTTGCTTACACAGAAAACAGTCATAGAATTGCTAGGGTTGGGAGGGATCTCGAGGACCTTCCAGCTCCAACCACTCTGCCACGGGCAGGGACACCTCACACCACATCAGCTTGCCCAGAGCCACATCCAGCCTGGCCTTAAAACCTTCCAGGGATGAGGCTTCCACCACCTCCCTGGGCAGCCTGTGCCAGTGTCTCACCACCCTCATGGGGAAGAACTTCTTCCTAACATTTAATCTCTATCCTCCTCTAGCTTGGATCCATCCCCTCCAGTCCTGTCACTACCCAACACGCTAATAAATCCCTCAGCAGCTTTCTTGTAGCCCACTTTAGATCCTGGAAGGCCACAGCAAGTTCTCCTCGGAGCCTTCTCAGACTGGACAGCCCCAACTCTCAGCCTGTCCTCATAGCAGAGGTGCTTCAGCCCTCTGATCATCCTCATGGCCCTTCTCTGGACAGGCTCCAAGATGTCCATATTTTTGTAACAGAGGCTCCAGAACTGGACACAGATATGCTGGTGTGATGGTTTGGGTGTTCCCTGCCCCCTGACACTTAAGAAAATCACCCAGACTAGACTCAGCGGCTGGAAATTAAAGAGTGGAGCTATATTTATAGCTTAGCACAAGATACAAGCAGGTATTCACAATCTATACAGCTCTATACAGGAAGATACAAGTCAAAAAGTAATACAGAAACACAACAGCCCTCCCAGAAAACAGGGTGCCCAGGAGGGGCTCTCAACCACCCTTCTACCTCCTTTCCACCCCTCTACCTCGGCCCAGACTTGGCCTTATGTTCAAGGTGAGTTTGGAGAATCGGCCAGGGGGGTTAGGAAGCAGAAGGATTAGTGACACAGACAGCAGGTTAGAGAGAGAAGTGCAGGCAGCCAGAGCCAGGGAGCAGCTCGATTATCTGTGTTTGTGTTCTTGTTCTTATACAAGCCTGTGAGTGCAGCAGACATCAGCATTGTTTCCTTTTCACAGCCCAGCATCCAATTCCTCTCATTAAAACATCCCAGCTAGGCTCAAAGTAGCACAGCTGGCTACATGCCAAGGCCAGAGCTTAGATTTGGGTGCTTTTTAAGCTTGACTAAGAACTTAGTCACTCAGTGTGCATTACTGTCTGTTTCTGTAGCAGAGCTGCTGTTTAAGAACTGAAAATGCTCAGATGCCTTCCCTGCTTTTAAATGTTGTTCCTATTCCCACAGGAGCTGAGCCGATGACCCTTGGCTCTCCGACGTCTCCAAAACCAGGAGCTGGTGCTCAGTTCCTTCCCGGGTTCTTGATGGGTGATTTACCTGCCCCGATGACTCCCCAGTCCCGTGCCATAAGTGGCCCTTCAGCTAGTGTTATGGAAATGAGATCTTCACTGCTTGCAGGTCAGAGCTCCTTATATGTTGGAGCATAGTCCTCAAAGTAGAAGTGCTGTGGGTTTTTCCTTACTGCTCTAGGTTGATGTTGCAGACTTGAATTCTGATGGCTTTGTAACTCTCTGCAAGAGCTCAGCTCATGAAATGAATGATGAACTCAAGTGTGTGTTTGAATCACAGAGCTGTCAGGGCTGGAAGGCATCTCAAGGGCCATCCAGTTCCATGGAAGGGACACCTCACACTAGATCAGACTGCCCAGAGCCACATCCAGCCTGGCCTTAAAACCTTCCAGGGCTGAGGCTTCTACCACCTTCCTGGGCAGCCTGTGCCAGTGTCTCACCACCCTCATGGGGAACAACTTCTTTCTGACATCCAATGTCAATCTGCCCTCCTTTAGCTTGGATCCTTTCCTCCTGATCCTATCACTACCTGACACCCTAGAAAGTCCTTCAGAAGCTTGCTTGTGGGCCCCCTGAGTGTTGTGTCCAGTTTTGGGCACCTCAGTACAAGAGAGACATGGAGATGCTGGAGCCAGTGCAGAGGAGGGCAAGGAAGCTGTGAAAGGCCTGGGGAATAAATTGGATGAAGAGAGACTGCAGGAGCTGGGGCTGCTTAGTTTCAAGAAGAGGAGGCTGAGGGGAGACCTCCTGGCTCTCTACAGCTCCCTGAAAGGCCCTTGTGGAGAGGTTGGTGCTGGTCTCTTCTCACAGGGCATTAGCCAGAGAACAAGAGGCAATGGCCTCAGGCTGCAGCAGGGCAGGTTTAGGCTGGGCATGAGGAAGGATTTTTTCCCAGCAAGAGTGGTGAGGCACTGGAATGTGCTGCCCAGGGAGATGGTGGAGTGCCCAAGCCTGGCTGTGGTTTGGCTGTGGTGCTTGGGGATGTGGTTTAGGGTGCACCTTGTAGAGTAGGGTCAAGGGTTGAACTTGGTGATCCCGAGGAGCTTTGCCAGCCTGAGCGTTGCTGTGATTCTCTGATTCAATCCTGAGCAGTTTGGCAGGCCAGGAGATTTTGCAGGCAGCCAGCAGCCTTTCATGGCTGAATTTAGGGTTGGAGATTTCAAGAACAAGTAGCAATGGAGTGAGCTGAACGAGTTTCTCCTGATGCTTTTCTGTTCCTTTCAATTGCAGGAGGATCTCCCCCACAACCAGTAGTCCCTACACACAAAGATAAAGGCGGTGCTCCACCAGTCAGGAGCATATATGATGAACTCTCTAGCCCTGGGCTTGGCTCACCTCTAACCTCACGAAGACCAGTAAGTGGCTTAGGTCCTGGCCTGTTCGTAGCAGAAGGTGTGAGGTAGCTTACAGCTTCAGTGAGCTCTTGAACTCACTTGGATAGACTGTGTCTGGTGAGTCTTTAGGTCCTGCTGTTGCTTGGTCTGGGTGTTTGGTCTGCCTCTTTCTGTGGAGTCTAAATGACAACAGGTCCAGGGAGGTTCTCCTCTCCCTTTGCTCTGCCCTGCTCAGACCACACCTGGAATACTGTGTCCAGTTTTGAAAGACAGGGATCTGCTGGATAGCGTCCAACAAAGAGCTCAGAGGATGACTGGAGAGGGTCCAGCGAAGGGCTACGAGTATGATGAGGGGACTGGAGGGCATGGCTGATGGGGAGAGGCTGAGGGACCTGGGGCTGCTTAGTCTGGAGAAGAGAAGACTGAGAGGGGATTTGATAAATGTTTATAAGTATCTGAGGGCTACCAGGAGGGGGGGACAGGCTCTGCTCACTGCTCCCTGGGATAGGACAAGGAGCAATGGGTGTAAGTTGCAGCAAAAGAGGTTCTGCCTTGACACAAGGGGGAACTTCTTGACTGTAAGGGTCCCAGAGCCCTGGCACAGGCTGCCCAGGGAGGTTGTGGAGGCTCCTTCTCTGGAGCCTTTCAAGGCCTGTCTGGATGTGTTCCTCTGTGATCTGTGTTAGCATTGTCCTGCTCTGGCAAGGGGGTTGGACTGGATGACCTCTGTGGGTCCCTTCCAACCCCTAACATCCTGTGATCCAATGATCCTATGACTGCAGGACTTGAACATTCTCTCCTATGAACACAGCCTGAGAGACCTGAGGCTGTTTAGTCTGGAGAAGGCTGAAAGGGGATCTGATCAATGTCTGTCAAGATCTGAGGGGTGGGTGTCAAGAGGAAGGGGGCAGGCTCCTTTCAGTGGCACCTGGTAATAGGACAAGGAATAACAGACATAAGCTAGAACCTGGGCAGCTCCTCCTCGACATGAGGAGGAGCTTCTTCACAGTGAGGGTGACAGAGCACTGGAGAAGGCTGCTCTGGAGTCTCTTCTGAAGACTCTGAAAGCCAACCTGGACATGTTCCTGTGTGGCCTGCTCTGGCTGATACTGTTTTGGCAGGAGGGTTGCACCCAGTGTTCTCTGGAGGTCCCTTCCAAACCCTGACACTTTGTGATTCTATGGCAGCTGCAGTTGTGAATCTGTTTCCTATCACTGCCAATCTTTCTGATACTGTAGGAAATGAAAACCATGTCCCTCCTGTGCTTTGTATGTGACAGATGCAGGCTTGTTACCTTCTGACTTTATTGGGCTGCTGGTTGCCACAGGGCCCAAATGGAAATTGTCTTTTCTCATAATGAGGCACTAGAAAGAATTCTGTTCTGAGTGCAGTAACTCATGAACACCTGGCTGGGGAGATGGGTTGGATTTTTGGAGGAGCAGTAAGGATTTCTGGATCACTATAATAGTAAGTTCCACTGCTTCCCTTCAGTGAGCACTCAAGTGTTAGTTTCCAGTGAGCAGGATGTTTTTGATGCAATGAGAAAGTCTTTCCTTAAAAGAACATTCATTTTGGTATTATAGAACCACAGAATGGGCTGGTTTGGAAGGGACCTCCTAAGCTCAGCCAGTCCAACCCTCTCTGCACTCAGCAGGGACAGCCTCAGCTAGAGCAGGTTGCCCACAGCCCTGTTCGGTCTCACCTCCAGTATCTCCAGGCATGGGGCTTCAGCCACCTCCCCAGGCAACCTGTCACAGTGTTGCAGCAGCCTCCTGGTGCAGAATTGCTCCTCACATCCAGTCTCAATCTGCTCTGCTCCGGTTTGCAGCCATTGCCCTCGTCCTGTCCCTGCAGGCCTTTGCAAACAGTCTCTCTGCAGCCTTCTTGTAGCCCCCTCAGGTACTGGCAGGTTGCTATTAGGTGTCCCTGGAGCCTTCTCCAGGCTGCACACCCCCAGCTCCCTTGAACATAGCTGCTGATTTTGGTGGCCCTCCTCTGGACCTGCTCCATAAGGTCCATGTCCTTCTTGTATGGAGGGCTTCACATCTTGAGTGTTGGCTCCTGAATGGTTTCTACTAGAAGTGCTTCTCTGAAGGACAGAATCTAATACTGTCTTAAAGGACAGAATAGCTAAAACAGGTTAGAATGCATCTTGTTAGGTCAGTGGGATCCTGGGGTGCATTAAGAAGAGTGTGTCTGGCACCTCCAGGGAGGTTCTTATCCCCTTCTGCTCCGTCCTGGTGAGGCTCCACCTGGATATTGCATCCAGTTCTGGGCTCCCCAGTTCAAGAGGGACAGGGATCAGTGATGCTGAAGGGACTGCAGCACTGCCTGATGAAGAAAGGCTGAGAGCCCTGGGTCTGATTAACCTGAAGAGAAGGCTGAGAGGGGATCTGAGCAATGTCTAACAAGAGCTGAGGGCTGGGGGGCAGGAAGGAAGGGACAAGGACAGCCTCTGCTCACTTGTGCCCTGCCATAGCACAAGGGGCAAGGGATGCAAAGTGCAGCACAGCAAGTTCCAGCTAAACATGAGGAAGAACTTCCTTATTAGGATCCCAGAGCTCTTGCACAGGTTGCCCAGAGAGGTTGTGGAGCCTTTCCAGCCCTGTCTGGATGTGTTCCTGTGTGACCTGTGCTGGATTCTCTGCTCCTGCTGTGGCAGGGGGGTTGGACTGGAAGATCTCCCGAGGTCCCTTCCAACCCCTAACTTCTCATCATCCCATACTGTCTCCAGTAGTTGAATTTAAACCTAGCTAGCTGCATTCTCTTTTAAGGCTTAGTAATGAGCTGGATATATCATACTGTAATAGTTGAGGCCTCCTGGATGGCCAGGCTCTCTGCTGGGCTGCATGCTAGAGTGTAAAAACATTGCCAAAGAACTGTTCATACTCCTGTATTAGATGTGCATGTAAATGTCTGTTCCTGCTCTTAAAAGTGAAGAACCACTTAAGACAAGCAGGTAATGTTCTTTGGCTGATGCTTAAGTCACCTGGAAATGATCTCTTCTGACTGTATCCCTCTAAGTGTGATTGGTTACTGTTTGTGTTTTAACCCAGGCCAGCTTTTCTCTAACCCAGAGCCCCTTGGTTGGAACTCTGCCATCGACTCCTGGAGCAGGTAAGATGTCCTGTCATATGATGTAGTCTGCTTCCTTATTGCACAGGAAGCATCAACCCTTCAAGCTACAGCAGCTCCTTGCTTGCTTGTAGAGGAGTTGCATCTATCTTTGCTCTTTCCAGGTCTCCCTTATGGTACCTGTTGGCTCTCAGTCTTGTGTCGGTATTTAGCCTTAGGTGGAGTTTCCCACCTGCTTTGGGCTGCATTCCCAAGCAACACATCACAGTTAGAACTCTGTGTAAAACTGGGGCTACCCAAACAGAGCCCACACCTAAGCATGCAGGCATCCAGGCAGCTGGCTGCAATGAGAGTTGGAGCCTGGCACTCGATGTTGAGGGTGGCAGAGACAATGCCTGCACTAGGTGTGAGCAGGTCAGTGATCTGCTTAACCTAGTGGCTGAACTGAAGGACCAAGTAGAAAGTCTAAAGACTATAAGGGAATGTGAAAGGGAGTTAGATTTGAGGCACCAGGCTCTGCAGACCCCCTTAGCAGAGGGAGGTGACCCAAGAAATGGGGGAATAGATACAGATGCCTGTCAGAAGGGGAAAGGGAAACTCCTTCCCACCCTGCTCACCTCCTCAGTTGCCCTTGCACAACAGATATGGGCACTAGAGGTTGAGGGGGAGGTGGTTTTGGAGGCAGAAGTAACACCAAGTGGTGTAATAAAGCAAATCAGTCCCCCCCTCACATCACAAATTGTACCCAAAAGAAAAAGAGGAGGGTAATTGTTATTGGTGATTCCCTTCTGAAAGGAACTGAGGGCTCCATCTATACCCCCCAAAAAAAGAGAGAGTATACATGGAGCCCATTGGAATGGGCTGCCCAGGGAGGTGGTGGAGTGGCTGTGCCTGGAGGTGTTGAAGCCAAGCCTGGCTGGGGCACTTAGTGCCATGGTCTGGTTGGTTGGGCAGGGCTGGGTGCTAGGTTGGGCTGGCTGAGCTTGGAGCCCTCTTCTAGCCTGGTTGATTCCATGATTCTGTGCTAGCATTTCAAAGGTGTGTGGATGTGAACAGGAAATAGTTTTTCCTTTGGACTGAGGGGCTGGAGCTGCTCTTCTGTGGGGGCAGGCTGAGACAGTTGGGGGAAGTGAAGGCTCTGAAGAGACCTTCCAGGATCTGAAGTGGGCTACAAGAAAGCTGCTGAGGGACTTGCTAGGGCATTGGGTAGTGACAGGACTGGAGGGAATGGATCCAAGCTAGAGGAGAGCAGATTGAGATTGGATGTTAGGAAGAAGTTGTTCCCCATGAGGGTGGTGAGATACTGGCACAGGCTGCCTAGGGAGGTGGTGGAAGCCTCACCCCTGGAAGGTTTTAAGGCCAGGCTGGATGTGGCTGTGGGCAACCTGATCTGGTGTGAGGTGTCCCTGCCCGTGGCAGGGGGGTTGGAGCTGGATGGCCCTTGAGGGCCCTTCCAGCCCTGATACTTCTGTGAATTTCATTGCACTTTCCACTCACTCCTTACTCAAAGTTAGCACAGAGGAGGCTGCACTTGAGTGAGGCAGCTGAGACTGAGGAGTTGCCTTCCACTTTGATCCAGTTTCTGTTCTTGTCTATGAATCTGTGGGTTCTGGCTAAGCTTAATCCTGCTGCCCTGTTCCTGTTTGGCTTCTGTAGGAAGCTGCTGGTTTAGGTCAAGCAGAAAGGTAGTTTGCTTAGCCATAAAAGGTGAGTAGGCTGCCTACAGACCTGACTCTTGGCTTGCCAGGCTGCTTGTCTGCCAGAACATCCCCACCAAACTCTGCTGTGTGCAAGTGAAATGCTTGAGAGTGAATTTGTGCTGTCGCTGCAGCCTCTTCAGCTTCTCTGCCTTGCAAAAGTAACCTGTTCAGCTTTCAATCTCACAGCTTCAGGTGTGTTTAGTCCTGCTAGCATTGGGCAGCCCAGGAAGACTCCTCTGTCTCCTGCTCAGCTGGATCCTTTTTACACTCAAGGGGATAGCCTGACCTCAGAAGATCAGCTCGATGACACCTGGGTAACTGTGTTTGGGTAAGCTGTGGCCAGGTTGTTGGTGAAGTCTTTGCCCCATCTGGAGAGCAGTACTTGGATGTTGCTGCTGCCTGCCATTGCCAAGGGTCATCAGGAAAGACAACT
This sequence comes from Tricholaema leucomelas, assembly GCA_013400475.1. Lineage (NCBI taxonomy): Eukaryota > Metazoa > Chordata > Aves > Piciformes > Lybiidae > Tricholaema lacrymosa > Tricholaema leucomelas. Next base: position 11,390 of record WAAF01008602.1, read on the forward strand.
GTAGTTCCAGGCAGCAAATGCTGAGTCAGAGAGGCAGCATTGTAGCCCTGAGCTGTGTGGAGCAGTGAGGGTGCCCAGAAGATCAGATTGCCTAACTGGTGCTTCTAATGTGGCATTGCTGGAAAGCAGGGCCCAGGTGAACCTCAGCAGGTTCAACAAGAACAAGGGCAGGCTTCTGCAGCTGGGCAAAAACAACCCTGCCTGTCAGTGCAGGCTCGGGGGGAGGTGGCAGAAAGCAGCTCTGAGGAAGAGGCCTTGGGGATGCTGGTGGGGGAGAAGCTGGACAGGAGCAGGCAGTGTGAGCTTGCAGCACAGAAGGCCAAGGGCAGCCTGGGCTGCATGCAAAGCAGGGTGGCCAGAGATGGGGAGAGGACATCCTGCCCCTCTGCTCTGCTCTGGGGAGACCTCACCTGCAGTGCTCCATCCAACTCTGAAGCCCTCAACACAGGAAGGACATTGAGCTGATGAAGCAGAGGATGGACAGGAAAATGCCCAGGGGCTGGAGCATTCAGAGCTCTGCTCTGAAGCCAGGCTGGGGGAGCTCGGGGTGTGCAGCCTGGAGAAGAGAAAGCTCCAGGGACACCTAATAGCAACCTGCCAGTGCCTGAAGTGGGCTACAAGAAGGCTGCAGAGAGACTGCAAAGGCCTGCAGGGACAGGACGAGGGCAATGGCTGCCAACTGGAGCAGAGCAGATTGAGGTTGGATGTGAGGAACAAGTTCTGCAGCAGGAGGGTGGCTCAGCACTGCAACAGGTTGCCTGGGGAGGTGGTTGTGGCCTCATGTCTGGAGATATTGGAGGTGAGTCTGGACAGGGCTGTGGGCAACCTGCTCTAGCTGAGGCTGTCTCTGCTGTGTGCAGAGGGGGATGGACTGGCTGAGCTTTGGAGGTGCCTTCCAACCCAGCCCATCCAATGCTGAGCACACTGAGCTCTGGGATTGCTCAGAACCCTTCCTAGGGCTGCATTTTAGCACCAGAATTCTCCAGCTGCTGCTTACAGTTTGAGTCTTTTCTGCCTTTCAGGTTCCCTCAAGCATCAGCTTCATACATTCTGCTACAGTTTGCTCAGTATGGAAACATCCTCAAGCATGTGGTAGGTCAGGCTCTGAGGCACCCTTCTGAGCACTTTCTGGCTCAGTCTTTGAGAGGTTGAATTCTCACCCTTGTGCCCTGCTCTGCTGCAGATGTCCAACACAGGAAACTGGATGCACATTCGCTACCAGTCTAAGCTTCAAGCCCGCAAAGCCTTGAGCAAGGATGGAAGGGTTTTTGGGGACTCTATCATGATTGGAGTCAAGCCATGCATAGAGAAAGTAAGTGAACAGCTGCTGGGATTGAAAGCTGAGGCCTCTCTGCTTTGGGCTTTCTCCTCTATTTCCCTTGGCCTATTTCCCTTCCTTTTCCCTGCACCAGTTGCCAAGCATGGCTACTTGAGCTACATCAGTTCCATCTGAGGGCTGGGGGTCAAGAGGGAGGGGACAGGCTCTGCTCAGTTGCAGCCTGTGACAGGAGAAGGGGCAATGGAGAGAAACTAAAGCACAGGAAATTCCACCTCAACATGAAGAACTTCTTTACTGTAAGGCTGATGGAGCACTGGGACAGGCTCCCCAGAGAGGTTGTGGAGTCTCCTTCTCTGGAGCCTTTCAGCACCCATCTGGATGAGTTCCTGTGTGACCTGCACTAGATTGTGGTCCTCTTCTGGTAGGGGGGTTGGACTCGAGGATCTCCTTGGGTCCCATCCAACCCCCAAGCTCTTGTGAGCCTGTGTGATCTCTTGGACTTGGTGTGAGTTCCTCTGCAGTGTTTGACAGCATTTTGCTGGCACCAGGATGAGAAATCTCTGTGCTGCTTGGAAGTTACCTCACCTGACTAAAGTAGTAGAATGCCCTCTCCCCATCTCTGGCCACACTGCTTTGGATGCAGCCCACACTGCCCTTGGCCTTCTGTGCTGCACTGTCTCACTGCCTGCTCCTCTCCTGCTTCTCCCCACCAGCACTCCCAAGTCTTTTTCCTCAGGGCTCTGTTCTATCACCTCCTCCCCCAGCCTGGATTGACAGCAAGGACTGAGCCAGCCTAGGTGCAGCAGCCTGCACCTGCCCTTGTTGAAGCTCAGCTGATGAGGCTCAAGCTCAGTGCTGCTTTTTGCTCTCTACTGACAAGGCATTAACCCTGTTTTTCAGAGCGTGATGGAAAGCTCTGACAGGAGCTCTACACCCTCGGCACCCACAGTGTTCACTCCACCTCCCAAGTCCCTTGGCACACCAGTACTGGCTGGAAATAGCACTCCCAGGATTTCCACCATGAGACCTCTGGCAACAGCATACAAAGCTTCCACCAGTGACTATCAGGTGTGTGAAGGGCAGCAGGTGTGTGGCTGCTTGGTGCCATCTCCCTTGAGCTGTGTGAGGCTGTACAGAGCTGGGCCTTGGCTATGGCTGCTGCTGTTTGAGTTCTCAGGGCAAAGCCCCACAGGTTACCCCTCTTCTGCCCCCATAGGCAAAAGGGAGGCAGGGGAAGGTAAAGGGATAGGAAAAAGACTTGCAGAGAATTGGAAATGTAACAAAAGTAAACTGAACAAAACCTGAGCAGCACTGAGGGAAAAGGGATGCAGAGAGACGCTCGGGAGGATGTTTGTGCAGTTGGGCACAGAGCCAGCTCACAGTGGGCAGCAGATGCCCTGCAGGGCAGTTGACTCTGGAGAGTGCAGGAAGGTGAAGGGTGAGAGACTGAGGCTGGAAATTCCTCCCCTTAGAGCACAGGCAGGAAATGGGAGGGAACAACATGGCCCTGCTCTGGGGAGACATCAGCTGCAGTGCTGTGTTCAGCTCTGGAGCACTCAGTACAAGAAGGAGGTGGACTTGGGGGAGAGAGTCCAGAGGAGGGACACCAAAATGCTCAGGGGCTGGAGCAGCTCTGCTCTGAGGCCAGGCTGAAGGACCTGGGGGTGTGCAGCCTGGAGAAGAGAAGGCTCCAGGGACACCTAATAGTGACCTGCCAGTACCTGAAGGGGCTCCAAGAAGGCTGCAGAGAGACTGTTTGCAAAGCCTGCAGGGACAGGATGAGGGCAATGGCTGCAAACTGGAGCAGAGTAGATTGAGATTGGATGTGAGGAATAAGTTCTGCAGCAAGAGGCTGCTGCAACACTGCAACAGGTTGCCCAGGGAGGTGGTTGGGGCTCCATCTCTAGAGACATTCCAGGTGGGGCTGGACAGGGCTGTGGGCAACCTGCTCTAGCTGAGGCTGTCCCTGCTGAGTGCAGAAGGGCTTGGACTGGTTGAGCTTAGGAGGTCCCTTCCAACCCAGCCCATTCTGTGGTTCTGTGACCTGGGGACTCCTCCCCCAGGGCTCAGGTTTCCCACCCACCTTAGGGGTCCACCTGCAGGGGGTTGGGTTCCCCCCCCCAGGCCTTAAAGCTCAGCAGTGACTTTAGCCTTTACCTGCCTCATCCTGTGGCATCTTCGAGGAGCAGCCCAGCATGCTCAGTCACTAACAGAGAGTTACAAAAGCTGCTGTTGGTGACCTTCCACATCTGGCAGAGCTTAACAAGTGGCTTGGGAAAGCCTTTCCAAAGTCTTCTGTCAGGACACAGCAGCAGCTGGGAACAAGCAAAGGGAGTAGTGGGTGCAAGAACGAAGAGCATTGTTGAGTGCTTCTCTTTTCTCTCTGCTTCTCTCCCTTCTGCCTTGCAGGTGGTTTCTGACAGACAAACTCCCAGGAAAGATGAGAGCCTTGTCTCCAAAGCAATGGACTATGTCTTTGGCTGGTGATAGCTGAGGAGCAGTGACACAATGAAGCTGCCTGGGGCTTGGAATATGCTGCTGGCACCCGTGGGTAGTTGTATAACTACTGCTGTGGCAGCACCTGAACCTCTCTCTCACCTCCTCATGCCTTGGGTTCAGTCAGCAGCCATGGAGCTGGCACTTGTCAAGTGGTGGCAGTGTACAGCTGGCTGTAAGAGCTGAGTGAATGTCCATACAGGTCCTTTCTTCCCCACTGGTTTTGCATGGCTGTAGGAGAACTCTGTGATTCCTCTCAGTCAATTCCTTCCACCACTCTGGCAATGTTTCCCATCCCATCTTTTTCCTTACTGAGGCCTTCCATTTCATTGCCCAGGTTATTTTGCTGGGAAGAGGATGGGCTCCTGGCAGGAAGAACCCTGAATGCAGTTTGCCCCCAGGGCCCTTTCTTTCTCTCTGTGACTCTTATTTTAACTGTAGCTGCCATTGGCCTTTCCCTCATTGCTTTCTCTGCTATCTTCTAGATGCCACAGGAGCCTTTTAACTCTTTACTAATAAAGCTGAAGGGAAAATTTTCTTGCTTAGTCTGAGTTTTTGTTACTCCTTTGAGTTCTGCTGGGTCAACATCTTCCTTCCAAGGAGAGACTGAGGGAGCTGGAGCTCTTTACCTTGGAGCAGAGCAGCCTGAGAGGTCATCTTACTTCCAAGCTGTCTGAGCTGGTCTGCTGATTCCAGTTTTATTTAGGGGATAATTTCTCAACCCACCATAAACAGGAATATTTTTTTCCCTAACCTTCAAAACCCTCAACCTAAACCTGACCTGGAACATCTTGAGGCCATTTCTGTTCATCTTGCTGTTAGTTACTTGGGGCCATCACTGGCCTCACTGTAGCCTCCTTTCAGTTAGCTGGAGAGAGCAATGAGGTCTCCTCTCTGCCCTCTCCAGGCTAAACAACTCCAGCTCCCTCATCTGCTCCTCATCAGAGATGCTCTCCAACCTCTTCACTAGAAAGCAAACAGAGAGAAACTTATAGAATCACAGAATGGGTTAGGTTGGAAGGCACCTCAAGGATCAGCCAGTTCCAACCCCCTGCCATAGGCAGGGACACCTCCCATTAGAACAGGTTGCTCAAGGCCTCATCCAACCTGGCCTTGAACACCTCCAGGGATGTGTTCTGTCATCCACAACCTCCCTAGACAATCTCTGCCTGTGTCTCACCACCCTCACTGTGAATAACTCTTTCCTAACATCTAGTTCCAGTCTCCTCTCTGCCACTTCAAACCCATTCCTCCTCTTCCTCTCATTACAAGCCCTTGTCAATAGTCCCTCCCCAGCCCTCCTGGAGACCCCTTCAGATCCTGGAAGGNCTGTTTTTCATTTCAGCCCAAGATTAAAGGGAACCTTGTTTACACCTTTGAGCTGTGTGCTAGAAGATGTGGAAAACTGAGCTCTGCTAGAGAGGTTGGTCCAAATATGTGCTCAGGTCACTAAGGAAGCACAGTGTGACTGAGGACAAGATACAGCTTTTACTTCATGATTGCCTACTCCAACCCAGCAAAGCAGACTAGGACCAGAATAGGATTTCTCACAATGGCTTTGGCAGCTGCCACACATCAGCAGCAGAAGCAATTTGCCTTCTGACAGAGCTATGGATTTATGAAGAGGCAGGGAATATTTATCCTCTTGTTAGGCTCATTATTAGGATTCTAAGTGCAGAGCCACTCCAAATTATCAATAACAGGTTTGTTTGTGCATGTTGCAGGAATGTTGGCACATCAGTTTCACAAACCTCTTTAATCATTCAGCCTGGAGAAGAGAAGGCTTCAAGGAGACCTTAGAGTGGCTTTGCAGTATCTGAAGGGAGCCTACAGGAAGGCTGGGGAGGGACTATTGACAAGGTCTGGTAATGTCAGGACGAGGGGGAATGGGTTTGAACTGGCAGAGGGGAGATTTAGACTGGATGTTAGGAGGAAGTTCTTTACAGTGAGGGTGGTGAGACACTGGCACAGGTTGCCCAGGGAGGTTGTGGATGCTTCCTCCCTGGAGGTGTTTAAGGCCAGGCTGGATGAGGCCTTGAGCAGCCTGCTCTAGTGGGAGGTGTCCCTGCCTATGGCAGGGGGCTGGAGCTGGATGATCCTTGAGGTCCCTTCCAACCTAATCCATTCTATGATTCTATGATTCTATTTAAGGCCTCTTTGCTTGGATGTCGTCCTGCTTCTAAATTCTTATCTCTAAAAGGATCTTTTCATTAACCTTATGTAAGTGTTAAGTATTTGCTCTTGTGAGCACGCTCACTTCATCCAAGAGTGCTGGTTTCTTTTGGACACAAAAGAGGAGACCTTGTTGCTCTCCACGGGTGATAGGACAAAAAGTAGCCTGAAATAGTGCCAGGGGGACATGAAAAAAAATTTCTTTGCTGCAAGAGTGGTCAGGAATTGGCACAGGCTGCCCAGGGAGGTGGTGGAGTCATTGTGTGGTCCTGCTGTGGCAGAGGGGTTGGGCTCGATGATCTCTGCGTCCCTTCCAACCCCTAATATCCTGTGAGCCAATAAAGTCTGCCTGGGTAGGCCTTATGATCTCCAGAGCTGACTGTGACATGCAGTCCAGCAGGAGGGATGTGCAGGGTGATAGTATCACAGTATCACCAAGGTTGGAAGAGACCTCACAGATCATCAAGTCCAACCCGTTACCACAGAGCTCAAGGCTAGACCATGGCACCAAGTGCCACGTCCAATCCTGCCTTGAACAGCTCCAGGGACGGCGACTCCACCACCTCCCTGGGCAGCCCATTCCAGTAGCCAATGACTCTCTCAGTGAAGAACTTTCTCCTCACCTCAAGCCTAAATTTCCCCTGGCGCAGCTTGAGGCTGTGTCCTCTTGTTCTGGTGCTGGCTGCCTGAGAGAAGAGAGCAACCTCCTCCTGGCTACAACCACCCCTCAGGTAGTTGTAGACAGCAATAAGGTCTCCCCTGAGCCTCCTCTTCTCCAGGCTAAACAATCCCAGCTCCCTCAGCCTCTCCTCGTAGGGCTGTGCTCGAGGCCTCTCACCAGCCTCGTTGCCCTTCTCTGGACACGTTCAAGCATCTCAATGTCCCTCTTAAACTGGGGGGCCCAGAACTGGACACAGTACTCAAGGTGTGGTCTAACCAGTGCAGAGTACAGGGGCAGAATGACCTCCCTGCTCCTGCTGGCCACACCATTCCTGATGCAGGCCAGGATGCCATTGGCTCTCTTGGCCACCTGGGCACACTGCTGGCTCATGTTCAGGCGGGTATTTATCAGCACCCCCAGATCCCTTTCTGTTTGGCTGCTCTCAGCCACTCCGACCCCAGCCTGTATCTCTGCATGGGGTTGTTGTGGCCAACAACCACATAGTGAAGAGCAGTCGCAGATGGCTCGGCTTGTCGAGCACCGCCAGCAGGTCGGTGTGCGGCCGTGACGGCGCAGGCGGCGCCGTGAGAGCAGGAAGGGGCCTTGGTGGATTGGCGCCGGCAAGCGCTGGAGGTGTCCTGTAGGGCAGAGAGCGGGGCCGCCGGCTGTTGTGTTTGGGTGTGAGGTGCTGTTGCGTGTGTTTTGCTGTTGTGTATGGGGGTAGTGCGTGCGTGTGGTGTAGGTGTCTGTTCTGGGCGCTGGGGGCTTGTGGTTGTGCTGTGCGGTTGAGGCTAGGGGCGGCGGCGGCGGGCTCGGGGCCATCGGCGGCGCGGGAACAGGAGGCGGGTTGCGTGCGCCTGTAGGCGGCGCTGTCGCGCATGCTCTGCGGGCCGACCGCGGTGGCTCAGGGGGTAGACACAGGTGTCCGCGGCACGGCGGGGCCCGGGCTCCGAACCGACCGTTCTCTTTTCCACCTCTAACCGCCCCTGCCTTCTTGCTTCACACAAATCACGACCCAAACAAACGCTCTTTCCTCAACACACGCAAACCAAACCCAAACACACGCAGCTTCAGCACCTTCCCTCCCTGAACAACGCTTCTGCCTTCACGCACCGCTCCGAACCCCACCCGGCTCCAGCCTCCTCTCACGGAGCTGCGGAGAGCAGTGAGCTCTGCCCTCAGCCTCCTCTTCTCCACACCCCCATCTCCCTCCGCTGTTCTTCCCCAGCCCTGTTCTCCAGACCCTTCCCCACCCTCGTTGCCGTTCTCTGGACCTGCTACAAGTCCTCGATGTCGTTCTTGGAGTGAGTGGCCCAGAAGTGAAGTCAGGCCTGAAGATGCGGCATGAGCAGTGGTGAGTGCAGGTGGGCAATGGTTGTGCTGTTCGTGTTGGAGGTGTTTTGTGGTTGCGTGTGGGAGCAGCGTGTGCCTGTGTCGGAGGTGAGGTGCGGGCTTTGGAGGGCACTCTGGCATTGTGGCATTGTGTTGTGGGATTAAGGCTGGGAGCGACAGGGGCAAGGCCAGGGCTGAGGCCGGGGCCGGGGCCGGTGTATGTGACTTAGGGGCAGCGCTGCCGCATCTGCGTTGTGGACCAACAGCGGTGGCCTAGGGGGTCGACAAAGGTGTCCACGGCACAGCCGGTCCCGGCTTCGGAACCGACCGTTCCCTTTTCCACCCCGCACGCCTCGGCTTGCACAGATCACCACACAAACTCCTGCAGCTGGGTCGAGGCAATGCAGGCTGGGCAGTGAGTGGCTGGAGAGCAGCCCTGAGGAGAGGGACTTGGGGGTGCTGCTGGATGAGAGAAGCTCAACAGGAGCCAGCAGTGTGCACTTGCAGCCCAGAGAGCAACCAGAGCCTGGGCTGCAGCAGAAGTGTGGCCAGCAGGGCCAGGGAGGTGATTCTCCCCCTCTGCTCTGCTCTGCTGAGACCCCACCTGGAGTACTGCATCCAGTTCTGGAGCCCCTGGGACAAGAGGGATGTGGAGATGCTGGAGTGTGTCCAGAGCAGGGCCAGGAGGATGCTCAGAGGGCTGCAGCAGCTCTGCTGTGAGCACAGACTGAAAGAGTTGGGGCTGTGCAGGCTGGAGCAGAGGAGGCTCCCAGGTGACCTTCTTGTGGCCTTCCAGGATCTGAAAGGGGCTACAAAAAAGCTGGGGAGGGACTTTTGAGGCTGTCAGGGAGTGGTGCCAGGAGTGGGGGGAATGGAGCAAAGCTGGAGGTGGGGAGAGTGAGGCTGGAGGTGAGGAGGAAGTTGCTGAGCATGAGAGTGGTGAGAGGCTGGAATGGGTTGCTCAGGGAGGTGGTTGAGGCCCCATGGCTGGAGGTGTTTCAGGCCAGGCTGGCTGAGGCTGTGGGCAGCCTGCTCTAGGGTAGGGTGTCCCTGGGCATGGCATGGGGTTGGAACTGGCTGCTCCTTGTGGTCCCTTCCAACCCTGACTGATTCTATGATTCAAACAACAACTCTTTTCTCACACAAGGCAAACAGAGACACACAGAGTTCCAGCACCTTGCCTCTCAACAGTGCTTCTGCCTTCACACAACACATCGACCCACACCTGGCTCCAGCCTTCCCTCAGGGAGTTGCAGAGACCGAGGAGCTCTCTCCTCAGCCTCTTCTTCACCCCAGCTCCTTCAGCTGATCCTCACCATCCCTCTTCTCCACACCCTCCCCCACCTTTGGTGCCCTTCTCGGCACCTGCTTAGGTTTCTCAATGTCCTTCTTTGAGTGAGGGCCCCAAAACTGAAGCCATCATTGGACATGCAGTCACTGCCCAGTACAGGGGGACAGTCCCTGCCGCACTCTCGCCGGCCACACTAAGCTGGGTTGGAAGCTGAACCACAGCACAAACCTGCACAGTCGTCCACAGCCTCTGCCATGACCATGGACTGGCTCTGGCAGGGCACACAGGCTGCAAGCCCTCACCACAGAAGCTGCCCTCTGCTCCCAGCAGTCTGAGCTTTGCCAGCTGTGGCTGGGGTTTGTGCATCTGCTTTGGGATTAGCAGAACCAAGGGGTGCAGCCCACATGCTGCCTGGCACCAGCTCCCTGCCCTGCTCGTGTGGCCAGGGCTATTTGCCAGCTCCTGGCACAGCTGGCAGCTCGTGGCTTAGACAGATTCACTCTGATATGGGTCAAGAACTGGCTGGAGAGCTGGGCCCAGAGAGTGGTGGTGAATGGTGCCACATCCAGCTGGCAGCTGGCCCTGGTGGTGTGCCCCAGGGATCAGTGCTGGGCACAGTCCTGTTCAACATCTTTATTGATGATGTGGAGCAGTGGACTGAGTCCAGCATCAGTGAGTTTGCAGATGACACCAAGCTAGGAGCATCTGTGGAGCTGTTGGAGGGTAGGAGAGCCCTGCAGAGGGACCTGGCCAGGCAAGTGTCTGTGCAGTGCTGAGTTCAACAATGGGGTGTGGAGATCAGCAGCTGAATTTACTGGTAAGAAGTGCAAAAGGAAAATGTTGCAAGCACAACATTACCTTCCTCACACAATTGTCAAAGTGTGCCTGAGGTCCTTGGCTGAAGGTTAACAGCACCCATCTCTCAAACTCTTGCTTCTGCCTCTGACTTGCTGAGCAGAAAGCAAGGGGTTTGTGTTCTCTGCACTGACAATGCAGTAGGTGAACAATAAATGCTGCAGCATTGTGTGCTCCTCCTCATAATGTTCTCTCCAAAGCATTTAATAGTCTACATCACAGAGAAGCTGGCCTTTGCTCAAGTAAAACAGCCTTTTGACCTGCTAACACTGGACTGCTGTACCTTCATTGAGAAAGGTTTGAAAGGTTTCTAAACTATTTTGGTCTTGGAGGGCTCTGCAGAGGGACCTGAACAGATGGGCACAATCCAATGCCATGAGTTTTATCAAGTCCAAGTGTAGAGTTCTGCACTTTGGCCACAACAACCCCAAGCAGCACTGAAGGCTGGGGACAGAGTGTCTGAGAGCAGCCAGGCAGAGAGGGCGCTGGGGGTGCTGGGAGAGAGGAGCTGAAGCTGAGGCAGCAGTGCCCATGTGGGCATCAGAGCCAATGGCATCCTGGGCTGGCTCAGGAGCAGTGTGGGCAGCAGGACAAGGGAGGTTCTTGTGCCCCTGTGCTCAGCACTGCTCAGGCCACAGCTTGAGTGCTGTGTCCAACTGTGGGCTCCTGAATTGCAGAGAGATGTTGAGGTGCTGGAAGGTGTGGAGAGAAGGGCAGCAAGGCTGGGGAGGGGCCTGGAGCACAGCCCTGTGAGGAGAGGCTGAGGGAGCTGGGGGTGTGCAGCCTGCAGCAGAGGAGGCTCAGGGCAGAGCTCATTGCTGTCTGCAGCTCCCTGCAGGGAGGCTGTAGCCAGGTGGGGTTGGGCTCTGCTGCCAGGCACCTAGCAACAGAAGAAGGGGACAGAGTCTGAAGCTGTGCCAGGGCAGGTCTAGGCTGGATGTTAGGAGGAAGTTGTTGTCAGAGAGAGTGATTGGCATTGGAATGGGCTGCCCAGGGAGGTGGTGGAGTGGCCGTGCCTGGAGGTGTTGAAGCCAAGCCTGGCTGGGGCACTTAGTGCCATGGTCTGGTTGGTTGGGCAGGGCTGGGTGCTAGGTTGGGCTGGCTGAGCTTGGAGCTCTCTTCCAACCTGCCTGATTCTGTGATTCAGGCAGCTAAAAGGAAGACAACCTTTGGATTTTGGCTGCTCACAAATCCATCACAACATCTGGAGGGAAAACAGTGAGTAAGTGTGCTAGTTTGAAGCTAGCTAGCATGTTTTGGTGAGAAGAACTAGATCATAGGCTGAGAAATGAAAACAATGGTGAGATCTACTTCGCTCACAGTCTTGCTGAGATGTGTAAGGAAGAAAGGCAAAGCAAAAGATAAAGTCACTTCTGCTCTGCACTTTGCTCTGCACTTGGTGCTGGGCTGTCCTCTTCTGCTTTTGCCTGCTGGGGAGCTCGTGGCTGCTGCCTGAACTCCATCTTGCTTTCTAACCTCACCCTCCCTTTGCTTTTGTGGCTGATTCACCTTTGCTTAACCCCCCTGGCCGAACCTCCATTCTTCCTTAGGACTGGGGTAAGGTTGAGAGGGGTAGAAGGAAGGTGAGGGGTGGTTGAGAGCCCCTCCTGGGGACTCAGGTTTCTGGGAGGGGAGTTGTGTTTCTGTATTACCTTTTTTACCTTGTCTATTTCTGTCTATAACTGTACATACTGTAAATATCTGCTTGTACATTGTACCAGCTGTAAATATAAGCTTCATTCAAATTTCCAGAGCCGACTGAGTCTAGTCTGGGTGATTTCTAAAGTGTGGGGGGGCAGGGGACACCCAAACCATCACAGTAAGATACTGGAAAAAGAGCACAAGAGGCCAGGAGAAGAGTCCCTGTCTCTGGATGTGCTGTTTGCAAGCAAAGGCAAGTAGCAGGCTGTGCTGTTAGTGTGTGGTATTGATTTGTACCCAGTGCAGAGAATGCCCCTGGCATGAACCCTGCTGTGCCCTTAATGTTTTCACATCAGAGATGGTGGCTGCCTGGCTCACAGCTGAGGCCAAGAGTAGCAAACGTCATAATAAAATGTTATTGAGGACCTTATCAATGCAGGCTGGGGGGTGATGAGATGCAGAGCAGCCCTGCATAAGCAGACTTGAAGTGCTGGTGGGGGAGAATCTGGACAGGAGCCAGCACTGGGCACTGGCAGCCCAGAAGGCCACGGGCAGCCTGGGCTGCATCCAAAGCAGTGAGGGCAGAGCTGGAGAGAGGGGATCCTGCCCCTCTGCTCTGCTCTGGGGAGACCTCACCTGCAGGGCTGGGGCCAGCTGTGCAGCCTCAGCAGAGGAGCTGATGGAGAGGGTCCAGAGGAGGCCACAAAAATGATCTAAGGGCTGGAGGAGCTCTGCTGTGGGGCCAGGCTGGGAGAGTTTGGGCTGCTGAGGCTGGAGAAGACCTCAGAACTGCAGTTCAGTATCTTCAGGGGAGCTGCAGGCAGGCTGGGAAGGGACTGTTCAGAAGGGCCTGTGGGGATAGGCTGAGGGCAGTGGTTTGGAAGTGGAGCAGGGCAGAGTTAGGTTGGAGCTGAGGAGGCAGTTGTGTAGAGTGGGGGTGGGGAGAGCCTGGCACAGGCTGCCCAGGGCTGTGCTTGAGACCCCATCCCTGGAAATATTCAGGGTCTGACTTCATAGAATCATAGAATCACAGAATGGTTTAGGTTGAATGGGACCTCAAAGCTCATTCAGTTCCAACCTCCTGCCATAGGCAGGGACACCTCACTCTAGAACAGGTTGCTCAAGGCCTCATCCAACCTGGCCTTGAACACCTCCAGGAAGGTTGTGGAGCACAGAAGCACAGAATGTGATCTTCAGTCTCGTTCTGTGCTCCACAGCCTCCCTGGGCAACCTGTGCCAGTGTCTCACCACCCTCACTGAAAAGAACCCTTTCCTAACAGCCAGTTTCAATTTCCCCTTTGCCAGTTCAAACCCATTCCTCCTCCTCCTGTCATTACCAGACCTTGTCAATAGTCCCTCCCCAGCCCTCCTCTAGTTCCCTTCAGATCCTGGAAGGCCACTCCAAGGTCTCCTCCAAGCCTTCTCTTCTCCAGCCTGCACAGCCCCAATTCTCTCAGCCTGTCCTCACAGCAGAGCTGCTGCAGCCCTCTTAGCATCTTGGTGGCCTCCTCTGAACTGGCTCCAACACTTTCATGTCCTTCTTGTGTTGGGGGCTCCAGAACTGGAGTCAGGACTGCAGGTGGGTGGGGTGTGAGGAGAGCAGAGCCAAGGGGCAGAATCCCCTCCCTTACCCCTGTGCAGCCTTCTCCAGTTGGAAGTGTTTCTGCTGCCTGCATCAGGATGTCCTCTGATTGTTCCTTCCAACCTGATGCATTCTGTGAGCTGGCAATGTCAGCATGCAAGGGGCTTGCTCCACTCGAGGGCTTATGTTACAGTTCAGGGTTAATGCCCTAACCCAATGTCTTAATTGTAAATAAGTTTTATTGCAGAGAGTTTGAGTTTAGGATAAACAATTCTAGGGACTGGACATAGAATAATCATAAGGTAAATGTACCTCATCCCATTGCTCTGCTGAATATCTTCCATGCTGCTGTACAAGCTTGCTCTGTCTCTTCTCTCTGCTGTCTCTTGCTTGCTGCTTGCCCTTCTCTGACCTTGTTTTGTCTGGTGAAGGTACATGGGGTGGGGGAGGTCAGAAGACAAGAGGTTGTCTGGCCTCTGTGTGCTTTTATGCAGGGGGGTGGTTTATACTGTTGTTGGGTTGTAAATCCATGTCGATGTGCCTTGTACATGTTTGCTGCCTTTTACCCTTCTGTATTTAGCCCTCTTTGGGTATATATCAATTCATTTCACCTCCAAAATCCTGAGGAGTAAATTTCCTCTGGGAGGGGTGGGGAAATTTCCAGTGTATTGGGTGCAAATCCAACCCCCAATAGCTTCCCAGACACAAATGTGCACTTTAAAACCTTGTATGAAAGTCAGGCTGCAGCCTGAGGTGCAGAGGCAACAAGAGAAGCTGCTGCAAGGAGCAGCTGAGCCCCAGGTCCCCAGCAAGCTTTTAGGCAGATGTAATCCAGGCTGGATGTGTTCCCACCAGATGTCTGGGTCCAGAAGCCTACAAAGCACTGAGATGCTTTTGAGAGCTGCTCACCAGGGCAGAAGAGAGCAGCTGTGGTGCTGCTCAGACCAAATGGGGACAGCGCAGGAACGGGGCTGGGGCTTGGAACTGGATGGTCTTGAGTGGGAACTGGATGGTCTCTAGTTGGAACTGGATGGTCTTGAGTTGGAATTGGATGGTCTTGAGTGGGAACTGGATGATCTTCAGTTGGAATTGGATGGTCTTGAGTGGGAGCTGGATGATCTTCAGTTGGAATTGGATGGTCTTGAGTGGGAGCTGGATGATCTTCAGTTGGAATTGGATGGTCTTGAGTGGGAGCTGGATGATCTTCAGTTGGAATTGGATGGTCTTCTCACCAGTGTTCCTTACAGAGGGAAGCCTGTGGACAAGATCTCTTCTCCTAAGCAGGCTTAGCCCCAGACTGCAGACCCCAGTCCAGCTTCAGCCACGCTTCCAGCCCTGCCACTGCTGGCACCATGGCAGCACCCCTGGCCTGTGCTCATGGGTGGCTGTACCAGATCTGCTCTGGGCTCACACTTGGAGCTGCTTTGCTTGCAGCTGCCTCCAGCTTGGATTCTCCAGGGATGGAGAGTTTAGGCAGGTCAGGAATCCCTGCACTGCAGCTCTGAAGCCTTGGAGGCAGGATTAGAATCCTAAAACCAGACTGGTGGTTCTGCTCCCACAGCCTAGCCCTGCCTTCACCCTGGAAGAGCTGTCCTGGTAGTTAGCATTTGGCCATAACCAAACAGAAAAGCCTGGATGGGGTACTTAGTGCCATGGTCTGGTTGCTTGGTTAGGGCTGGGTGATAGCTTGGACTGGCTGAGGTCTCTTCCAACCTGGTTGATTCTGTGATCACTGGATCAACTTCTTTCTGCAAGAGTCCACCTCATTTCCTAATAGGCCTCCAAGAATCAATTACCTAAGTGTCAGATGGTGCTGAGGGCTCCTTTCTGAGCCCTGCAGAATGATGGCAACACCAAGCTCCAGCTGCCTAGAAGAGGGTATGTTGTCACAATGGGACCTGGGGTCATACTTAGTGAGCTAAGCATCAGAGAGCTACCATGAGGTAAGATGAACTCTGTCCTGATGGCAAATGTAGTTGGGGCAACTGCCTGGATGAGAGGAGGTTTTCACTCAGCCTAAGAAGCAACACCTTGGATTTGCCTCTCCTTTCTATTATCAGGCTGCCCACATTAGCCTCCTGAGTAAACTGCGTTTTCTTCTTCCATGGCAGTGCCATGGACAGAGGCACTGAGTGCAGCCTCAGCAAGTTTGCTGCCCACACCAAGCTGTGTGGTGCAGCAGCCAGGCTGGGGGACAGGGATCCATCCAGAGGGACCTGGGCAGGCTGCAGAGGTGGGCACAAGCCAAGCTCAGGAGGTTCAACAAGACCAAGTGCAAGGTCCTGCAGCTGGGATGAGGCAATGCCAAACACAAATCCAGGCTGGGCACTGAGTGGCTGGAGAGCAGCCCTGAGAGGGACTTTGAGGTGCCAGCACATGAGCCAGCAGTGTGCACTTGCAGCCCAGAAAGCCAACCAGAGCCTGGGCTGCAGCAGGAAAAGTGTGGCCAGCAGGGCCAGGGAGGGGATTCTCCCCCTCTACTGTGCTCTGCTGAGACCTCACCTGGAGTACTGCATCCAGCTCTGGAGCCCCTGGGACAAGAGGGATGTGGAGATGCTGGAGTGTGTCCAGAGCAGGGCCAGGAGGATGCTGAGAGGGCTGCAGCAGCTCTGCTGTGAGCACAGACTGAAAGAGTTGGGGCTGTGCAGGCTGGAGCAGAGGAGGCTCCCAGGTGACCTTCTTGTGGCCTTCCAGGATCTGAAGGGGGCTACAAAAAAGCTGGGGAGGGACTTTTGAGGCTGTCAGGGAGTGCCAGGACTGGGGGGAATGGAGCAAAGCTGGAGGTGGGGAGAGTGAGGCTGGAGGTGAGGAGGAAGTTGTTGAGCAGGAGAGTGGTGAGAGGCTGGAATGGGTTGCCCAGGGAGGTGGTTGAGGCCCCATGGCTGGAGGTGTTTCAGGCCAGGCTGGCTGAGGCTGTGGGCAGCCTGCTCTAGGGTAGGGTGTCCCTGGGCATGGCAGGGGGGTTGGAACTGGCTGCTCCTTGTGGTCCCTTCCAACCCTGACTGATTCTATGATTCTAAGCCATCAACTCCTTATGTACACAACTCTTAGCAGTGCCCTACTTAAGCAGTGCAGCCTGGGGGCTGCTGCTGTGCTAAACACCTGTGCCAGCCTAGAGAGCCCTGGGCACTGGGGCACCAGCAAGGACACTTTCTCTGATAGCTGTACTAGAATGTTGCTTGGTTTTCTTTTATTTTGGCTGGTGTGCAGGCTTGAGCAGCTGTTACCTGACTTACATGATGTCTAGGCAGTACTTGGTGGAATTTTGCTGAACAAGATGTGATTGAGCCACACTTGTCCACCTTATCTGTCAGCAGGCTGGAGCATAAACACCAGAGCAGGTGACAGTGTCCTAGCACCAGTATTGACAGAGAGAGAAATAAATAAGCTGCTGAACCTCAAACCCTGCATCTTATCCAGCTCAAGAGCTCATCCTGAACAAGGGTGCCAGGAGCTTTTGTGCCTGTGGCCTTCTTCTGAAGGGACAGACTGTTTGAGAAAGGCTCTCTCCATTTGTCACCATCAGCAGACTCAGAGATCACAGAATGCTCTGGATTGGAAGGGACCTCCAAAGCTCAGCCAGTCCAACCCCTTGCACTCAGCAGGGACATCCTCCACTAGAGCAGGTTGTCCAGAGAGCCCTGTCCAGCCTCACCTGGAATATCTCCAGGGATGGAGCCTCAACCACCTCCCTGGGCAACCTGTTGCAGTGTTCCAGCAGCCTCCTGTTGCAGAACTTGTTCCTCACATCCAATCTCAATCTGCTCTGCTCTGGTTTGAAGAGCAAATTAGTTAAGTAGAGACCTTTGTAAACAGTCCCTCTGCAGCCTTCTTGTAGCCCTCTTCAGGTACTGGCAAGCTGCTGTTAGTTCTCCCTGGAGCCTTCTCATCTCCAGGCTGCACACCCCCAGCTCCCTCAGCCTGTCCTGTAGCATGTTCTGATCATTTTTGTGGCCCTGCTCTAGACTCTCTCTGCCAGGTCCATATCCTCTGTCCCTTGACTGCAGCAAGAACGTCTGGGAGTGAGAGGCTAACTTCTCCCAGTGACGTCAGGTCCTACAGCTGCTGTTCCCCCTGCACACCCCCCCTGCAGCTACAGGTGCCACAGGCATTCCTTACCCTGGAGTGAAGGCCACTGACACTCTCCTGCACAGGAAACTCCAGACAAGGACATCTTGCTTGAGAAATGGCCCTCCATGAAATGCTGGCATCTTACTACATTAGAGGGTGATATTTCCACTTGAAGCTTACAGCTACAATGTGGGAAGGTCAATCCTGAGCTGACAGTGCAATCACCAGGTGTTAGAGGAGGCTTATGGAGGTATGCACCCTGTGAGCAAAACAGATTGTGCAAGCCCATCTGTGTTGCATTATCATCACAGCTGCTGAAAGTAGTGATGGGTACAGCCAGGATCCCCTCTGCAAGAGCAAGTGAAGACAGAGTGGGGGGGAGTGCTGTGAGCTGATCCCCAAGGAGCCCAATTAGGTTTGCATCACTATTGATGCATTTTGCACACTTTGAGAGGAAGCCTACCAAAAACTATCCACTGTTCTCCTTGGAAGTTGTGGCCAGCTCAAACCCCACGAGAGGCAGGGGAAATGCAAATATCTGCAATGTGTGGGACTTGGGACAAAGGTAAAAATGAGCAAAGAAGCCTCAAACGTTCAAATGGGCACAATCCCATGAGAGGGGCAGGAAGGAACCTCTGAAGGTCATCAAGTCCAACCCTCCTGCTAGAGCAGGGTCACCCAAAGCAGGTCACACAGGAACACACCCAGGCTGGTCATGAAAGTCTCCAGAGATGGAGATTCAACCACCACTCCAGGCAGCCCACTCCAAGGCTCTACCATCTCAAAGTCAAGAGCACTAGAAGTACCTCCTGAAAAAGGAGAGAAGAGCTCAGCATTCAGCTAACTTCTCCACTGCAGCAAGCAAAAGCTACTTAAACAGAGCTCATAGAATCATAGAATCAGGCAGGTTGGAAGAGAGCTCCAAGCTCA
>WAAF01008602.1:29848-43625 GCA_013400475.1 Tricholaema leucomelas
CCTGAGCAGTGCTGAGCACAGGGGCACAAGAACCTCCCTTGTCCTGCTGCCCACACTGCTCCTCAGCCAGCCCAGGATGCCATTGGCTCTGCTGCCCACCTGGGCACTGCTGCCTCCTCTTCAGCTCCTCTCTCCCAGCACCCCCAGCTCCCTCTCTGCCTGCCTGCTCTCAGCCACTCTGTCCCCAGCCTCTAGTGCTGCTTGGGGTTAATGTGGCCAAAGTGCAGAACCCTGCCCTTGGCCTTGTTCAGTCTCATCCCATTGGCCTCTGCCCACCCATCCAGCCTGGCCAGGTCCCTCTGCAGGGCTCTCTTACCCTCCAACAGCTCCACAGCTGCTCCTAGCTTGGTATTATCTGCAAACTTACTGATGCTGGACTCAATCCCCTGGTCCAGGTCATCAGTAAAGATATTGCTGGGTTCTTAAGAAGAGCGTTGACCTCCATGAAAGTAATCCTAGAGAAAATGATGAAACAAGAAAAGATCTGTCACACACACACACAAAACCAGACAAGTGTGAAAAAAAAGAATCTGAACTTTGTTTCCTATCTCCAAACAGAAGAGCTAAAACAGATTTAGAAGAGCCTGGAATCAGAGGACGTAAGATCATTGCTCTCTGCAGCTGCCTGCAGGGACGCTGGAGTGAGGAGGGGGCAGCCTCTGCTGCTTGGTGCCAAGGCACAGGAGCAGAGGAACTGGTTCCAAGCTGCAGCAGGGGAGGCTCAGCATGGACAGGAGGAAATATTTCTGCCCTGGAAGGCTTCTGTAACGTTGTCCCAGGCTGCCCAGGGCAGTGCTGCAGTGCCCATCCCTGGGGGTGTTCCAGCAGCCTGTGGAGCTGGTGCTGAGGGCCATGGTTTGGTGCTGAGCCTGCGGTGCTGTGTGGAGGGCTGGGCTGGAGGAGCTTGGAGGGCTGTTCCAGCAGGATGGATTCTGTGGTTCTGTGATTAAATCCCCAAGTGTCAGTTTTCCAAGGCTGTTCGGTTGTGTTAGCAGCAGCCACAGGAGGGCACTGAGCTCTGCTCGCTACTGATGGAGGATTTTTTTTTCCTCGGGTTCTGAAGGTAGCTGCACAAAATGCTTGTACATCATCTGTGCAAACGAGTCTTGCATGCCAAGACAGTGCAGTAACTCACCAACTGAAGGTCCCTTTGAATCAAAGGAACACAAGGGAGGTTCTTGTGCCCCTGTGCTCAGCACTGCTCAGGCCACACCTTGAGTGCTGTGTCCAGCTGTGGGCTCCTGAATTGCAGAGAGATGTTGAGGTGCTGGAAGGTGTGGAGAGAAGGGCAGCAAGGCTGGGGAGGGGCCTGGAGCACAGCCCTGTGAGGAGAGGCTGAGGGAGCTGGGGGTGTGCAGCCTGCAGAAGAGGAGGCTCAGGGCAGAGCTCATTGCTGTCTGCAGCTCCCTGCAGGGAGGCTGTAGCCAGGTGGGGTTGGGCTCTGCTGCCAGGCAACCAGCACCAGAAGAAGGGGACACAGCCTGAAGCTGTGCCAGGGCAGGTCTAGGCTGGATGTGATGAGGAAGTTGTTGTCAGAGAGAGTGATTGGCATCGGAATGGGCTGCCCAGGGAGGTGGTGGAGTGGCTGTGCCTGGAGGTGTTGAAGCCAAGCCTGGCTGGGGCACTTAGTGCCATGGTCTGGTTGGTTGGGCAGGGCTGGGTGCTAGGTTGGGCTGGCTGAGCTTGGAGCTCTCTTCCAGCCTGGTTGATTCTGTGATGCTGTCAGCTATGATTATGGCCTTTTCAGAAGAGCTTTATTCCAGAGCAGAGATTTTCCCAGAGTGCATTATTTTTACCAAGTAGTTTCCATGCATTTCTTTCTGAAACTCTAAAGTGCCTACATCAAGTTCTGGGTTCAAATCACACTGCTCTCTACAACAAACCATGGCAACTCTGCACTCCTGCCACTGCCTGAAGGGATCCTGCAGGAAGGCTGCAGAGAGACTTCTGCTGAGAGTGTCTAGAGACTGGGCAAGGGGGAATGGTTTGGAGCTGAGGCAGGGCAGGGTTAGAGTGGAGCTGAGGAAGAAGTTATTCAGTGTGAGGGTGGTGAGACTCTGACACAGGCAGCCCAGGGAGGCTGTGGATGTCCAGACTCTGGGACTGTTCAAGGCCAGGCTGGTTGAGGCCTTAGGCAACCAAGCGTAGCAGAGAGGAGTCCCTGCCCATGGCAGGGGTTGGAGTAGGTGGTCTCTGAGGTTCCTTACAGCCTGAGACATTCTGTGTTTCTGTGATTCTGTGACTAGACCTGTGTTAAGACATGCTGAGACTGCTCTGCTGTTGTGGCAGGGGTGGCAGGAGATGAGCTTCCCTGCATTCTGTCTTTCACAACACTGCTTTTCTTGACTCGTCTGCGTTTGAAATCGCTCAGAGGAGCCTAAGCCTTGAAGCAGAGGTGCACTTTCAGTCCCTTCTCTGACCAACTCAAGTTCATGTTCACTGTCATACTGAAGAACACTGCATGCTTTTAGTAATTCCACACAGTGATGGTTTGCTTTCCCCCTTTGCTCCTCCTGTTCCTCCATTCCAATGCAGGAACATCTTCACGTGTGGTGCTGTTGTGGGCCCCCAGCCAGGTCACCTGTGCAGCTCGGAAAGTCATCAGCAAACATGACAACTAAACTTACTCTCACCGTGAGAGTGCAGAGGTCCAGCAGGCAGAACACAGGACTTTGCCACAGTCATTCCCTGCCTGACCTTGTTTTGAAAAGCAGCCCAGCAGATACAGCTTGGCTGACCTGACTCTGGGTTTGTAAAGAGCCCAAGAGGCATGCTCCAGGTCTTGGAAACCTTGCTTGTGAAACACCATTGCTGATCTGTGCCTCCAGCCCACTTTGTTTTATCTGCTCTCAGCTCTTCATGTGGTTTCAACATGGGTTGTAGACATGTATGGGCAGAATTTGTGCTTGGTGTGTGCCCACTAAGCTGAGCAGAAGTCCACTACTTTGAGCTGCTCAGGCACAAATATGGGCAAAGTCCACTGGCTGCTTGCGTCACCTCGAGGAGTCAGCACCGAGGTCCTTGTGCACTGCTCCAGCTCCTTTCTGCTGCCCATCTTGATAGGAGCTGAAGTTAATTCTGGTAAATAGGTTAGTCACATATTGTGCTTTCTCTAGCAGATTTTATTACTCATTAGGAAGGTTTGATAAACACAATGCCATTAAATCCAGGGTGCATCAAGAAAAGTGTGTCCAGCAGGTCACTCTGCTCTGCCCTGCTGGGACCTCACCTGCAATACTGTGCCCAGTTCTGGGCTCCTCAGGTCAAGAGGGACAGGGATCTGATGGGGAGAGTCCAACAGAGGCTGGGAGGATGCTGAAGGGTCTGGAACAGCTGTGTGAGAAGGAGAGGCTGAGAGCCCTGGGGCTGGTTAGCCTGGAGAGGAGAAGGCTGAGAAGGATCTGAGCAGTGCCTCTGAATATCTGAGGGGTGGGGGTTGGGAAGGGGCCAGGCTCTGTTCAGTGCTGTCCTGTGACAGGACAAGAGGCAATGGACACAAACTGGAGCCCAGGAGATCCTACCTCAGCATGAGGAGGAATTTGTTTGGTGTGAGGGTTCTGGAGGCCTGGAGCAGGCTGCCCAGAGAGGTTGTGGAGTCTCCTGCTCTGGAGACTTTCCAGACCCACCTGGATGTGTTCCTGTGTGCCCTGCCCTGGGTGCCCCTGCTCTGGCAGCAGGTTGGACTGGATGCTTTCCAGAGGTCCCTTCCAACTCCTAACACTCTGTGATTCAATACTTGAATTTCTCCAAAAAGTGAAAAGCTGCTTTGTTGCTCTCCTTAGCTATTTACTCACTGAGCCAATTTTTCACCTGCTCAATGTTTAGGTGAAGAGCAGCACAGACTCTGCTACCTCCTGCAGCAGGTGTAAAGCACTTTGTGTAGACTTGCTGTGCCTTTAGAAATGCAGACACATGGATGGGCTGAGGAGCTGTTACATCACCCAAACACAAAGGCAATGCATTTGGCCAACTAAGGGAGGAAGAAAGACTAACATGACAAAGAGTTTGCTCTGGAAGGGACTTCTTCATGCAGGGAAGAGAATAAATGCAAGCAGTGGAACCTGTAGAATAAAACAGCCCAAACGAACTTTTGCACCTTTGAAGAGTTTTCCCCACTAGGGAGAGCTCAGCATAACTGTGGACACTTCCCATTTTGGGGCACTAATTGTGAGTATCTGGCACTGCTTTGACAGCTGTGCTCTCCCCACCACAGTGCTCCACTTGAGAGGTGAGGGCAATGCTTGCTTGCCGTCTCAAGGCTTATTTCCTCTCTTCCCAGGAAAGGCACAAGAAAATTCAGTTTGTCACAAGGGTCAGAACAGACAACAGGGCACAACAGGAGCTGAAGAGGAGGGAAAGAATCTCAGAATCCTGCAACAGAATTCAGACAGGCAGAGTGAGGATCTCTGTGCAAAGGCCAGCATCATTTTTCCACCAAAGAGCTGTGGTGTTTGCTGCCACAATAAGAACACAATAAGTAAGAGTGTCCAATGAGGAAGATAATCAAGTGCTGAGGGGGCAGAGGGAGCTGAGGCCCAACAGCTGTGGCAAGATCAACATACAGAGCATTATGCCAGGCTGGACCTGCCCCAAGAATCATAGAATCAAGCAGGTTGGAAGAGAGCTTCAAGCTCAGCCAGCCCAACCTAGCACCCAGCCCTGCCCAACCAACCAGACCATGGCACTAAGTGCCCCAGCCAGGCTTGGCTTCAACACCTCCAGGCACAGCCACTCCACCACCTCCCTGGGCAGCCCATTCCAATGCCAATCACTCTCTCTGACAACAACTTCCTCCTCACATCCACCCTGAACCTGCCCTGGCACAGCTTGAGGCTGTGTCCCCTTCTTCTGTCCCTGGCTGCCTGGCAGCAGAGCCCAACCCCAGCTGGCTACAGCCTCCCTGCAGGGAGCTGCAGACAGCAATGAGCTCTGCCCTGAGCCTCCTCTTCTGCAGGCTGCACACCCCCAGCTCCCTCAGCCTCTCCTCACAGGGCTGTGCTCCAGGCCCCTCCCCAGCCTTGCTGCCCTTCTCTCAACACCTTCCAGCACCTCAACATCTCTCTGCAATGGAGGAGCCCAGAACTGGACACAGCACTCCAGGGGTGGCCTGAGCAGTGCTGAGCACAGGGGCAGAAGAACCTCCCTTGTCCTGCTGCCCACACTGCTCCTGAGCCAGCCCAGGATGCCATTGGCTCTGCTGCCCACCTGGGCACTGCTGCCTCCTCTTCAGCTCCTCTCTGCCAGCACCCCCAGCTCCCTCTCTGCCTGCCTGCTCTCAGCCACTCTGCCCCCAGCCTCTAGTGCTGCTTGGGGTTGTTGTGGCCAAAGTGTAGAACCCTGCACTTGGCCTTGTTCAGTCTCATCCCATTGGCCTCTGCCCACCCATCCAGCCTGGCCAGGTCCCTCTGCAGGGCTCTGCTACCCTCCAACAGCTCCACAGCTGCTCCTATCTTGCTGTCAGCAGCAGCCTACACTTCACTGCTGCTTGTGAAGAGATGCACCAATAACATGGATGTGTCTATGCAGGGAGATCTTAAACTGCTTTGCCTCCAGTGCAAACTTTGTCCTTATCCAGGTTGCTTTTCGCTGCTTTTCTCATGTCCTACTCCAGTTTCTGGAGGATATTACCCTCTTCCTACCCTCTCATCACTCTTCTTTGTCTGAGCTGGTGGCACTACAGAAGTTAAAGGAAACACTTTGCAAATAAATGATGCTTTATGATGCAGATACAGAGAGGAAATTCAGAGGTAAAGGTACAAAGGCAGAGTTTAATTGCATGTGGGCACTCAGCTTTGACTGATCAGGTGGAGAGAAACCACCTGTGTCGGGGCCAGATGTGCCAATTGTTGTGAATGTTCCTACTAAATAGACTCTTGATCTGTGTTTTTTGAGTGGAGGGTCTCCTCTGAGCTTGCCTGGCAGGGCTGTCTCCTCTGCATGCCATGGCTGTCTCCTCACAAGGATCAGCCAGTTCCATTTTGCTCTTGCTGAATCATACAATCATATGATCAGTCAGGGTTGGAAGGGACCACAAGGATCAGCCAGTTCCAGCCCCACTGCCATGCCCAGGGACACCCTACCCTAGAGCAGGCTGCCCACAGCCTCAGCCAGCCTGGCCTTAAATACCTCCAGTCATGGGGCCTCAACCACCTCCCTTTGCAACTGTGATGGTTTGGGTGTTCCTCGCTCCCCTCCAACTTTAGAAATCCCCCAGACTAGACTCAGCCAGCTCTGGAAATTGAATGAAGCTTATATTTACAGCTGGCACAATGTACAAGCAGATAGTTACAGTATGTACGGTTATGGACAGAAATAGACAAGGTAACAGGTAATACAGACACACAACTCCCCTCCCAGAAACCTGAGTCCCCAGGAGGGGCTCCCAACTGCCCCTTCAGCTTCCCCCTACTCCTCTCAACCTTACCCCAGTCCCAAGGAAGAATGGAGCCTCGGCCAGGGGGTTAGGAAGCAAAGTGGATTAAGAAAGAAAAACGAAGGGTGAGGTTAGAGAGATGCAGCTTGGAGCTTCCCAGCAGCAGAAGTGAGACTCCCTTCTCTATGCTTGGATTTTTGGTTTTATACATCTCAGCAAGCCTATGAGCAAGGTAGACATCAGCCTTGTTTTCCTTCCACAGACTGTAATCTAGTTCTTCTCACCAAAACATCCCAGCTAGCTTCAAACTAGCACAGCAACCCATTCCAGGCTCTCACCACTCATGCTCAACAACTTCCTCTTCACATCCACTCTGACTCTCTCCACCTCCAGCTTTGCTCCATTCCCCCCAGTGCTGGCACTCCATGATAGTATCAGAAGTCCCTCCCCAGCATTTTTGTAGCCCCCATCAGATCCTGGCAGGCCACAAGAAGGTCACCTGGGAGCCTCCTCTTCTACAGCCTGCACAGCCCCAACTCTTTCAGTCTGTGCTCACAGCAGAGCTGCTGCAGCCCTCTCAGCATCCTCCTGGCCCTGCTCTGGACAGGCTCCAGCATCTCCACATCCTTCTTCTAATGGGGGCTCCAGGACTGCTCAGGGAACTGTCTGCAGTGTGATGTTCTGAGCAAGCAGATGTTGCTGACTTCCTTCCAGACTCTTAGCCAAGATGCTCAGGCACTGCTAGAAAGTAGTGGAGATATTCCAGGTGAGGTTGGACAGGGTCTGGGCAACCTGCTCCAATGGAGGATGTCCCTGCTGAGTGCAGGCTGTTGGATTCTGTAGATGACCTTTAGAGGTCCCTTCCAACCCAAACCATTCTATGATTCTGTGATATTTATTTTCCCAAAATACCATTCTGCTGTTGCAATCAAAGCTGCACAGCACACATGTTGTGCTAGCAGGACAGGCTGATAACCCAGAGATAAACGAGTCAGGTGAGGTCAGCAGCAACATCCATTTTATCTGGGTGAAAAAGAAAGAAAACAGGGCAAAAAGTGGCAGCTCTGTTGTGGTTGATTATCTGTTGAGCTGCTACTGGATCTTCACAGGAAATCGTTTAAGAGTGGCCATAGCTCAAGGCAGATGAAAGCTGTGTGCTGGCAGAGCTTGGTGCTCCTCGGTGTTACAGCAGTGGCTGAGATGACTGAGTCACAGCAACCACAGCTTGGGTAACAGGACTGATCTGCAAGATGTAAGCAAAGAGGATGTGGTAAGGCAGGGCCATGGTCTGCAGCCTGCCAAATCCCTCTGGGATTTTCACTGCCCAAGGATGAGCACTGCACAGTTTCACAACATTTCTTTCTTGACCAAAAAGCTCCTGGACTCTTTTGGATGTTGCAATGTTAAGGAGCTTCACTGCCTCTCAAGGAGAGGTGAATGTGAGCCCTGCACATGTGTGTGTGCACTGTCAGGGCCTTACCATAGAACCATAGAACCAAGCAGATTGGAAGAGAGCTCCAAGCTCATCCAGCCCAACCTAGCACCCAGCCCTGCCCAACCAACCAGACCATGGCACTAAGTGCCCCAGCCAGGCTTGGCTTCAACACCTCCAGGCATGGCCACTCCACCACCTCCCTGGGCAGCCCATTCCAATGCCAATCACTCTCTCTGACAACAACTTCCTCATAACATCCAGCCTAGACCTGCCCTGGCACAGCTTCAGGCTGTGTCCCCTTCTTCTGTTGCCACTTGCCTGCTCTCTCTCCATGCCCCTTGAGCTTTTGGCTGCCAGACCTCTGAGCCTGCTTAGCCACAGGTTGCAGTTGTCTGGCCTTGAAAGGAGCTGTTGGGGGAAGTTGCACTGCAAGGCCTCAGCAGGACTCCCAGCTTTGCTTGTCATCTGAGGCTGTCATCTGAGGCTGTCATCCTCCTGCAGCTGCCTTGCACCTGGCCATACTCCCTGTGGATCCAGACCCTCATTTCAACTCAGCTTTCCAACTCAATAACCTTCAACTAGCCAGTTGCACACTGAAGATACATTTAATGATCTGGCTGACCTGTTTGATGTCACAAACATCACCTGTCCTGCTGCCCTCACTTAGGGGTCACAGAAAGGTGCCCTTCACATGGAGGGCCCTGCCCTGCCTGCATTACTGTCACCCATGGCCACCTGGCAGTCAAAAATGCAGGCATTTATCTGTCTACAAGCAGTTACCTTTTGGAGCTGCCCTTCAGCTCACTGACTACCAAATTGCTTTGCCATTCAGGCCATCAGTGGCAAGCTGCTGTGGGACACTTGATGTAGCTGAGTTAACATCCTGACTATGAGGATGTCATTTCTATCGTGGCAGACAACGTGAATGAAGAAGACAAATGGCCTGGGTCTGCTTTAAAGGGAAACTGCCAAGGCTAGCATGCCAGCTGGGAATACACCTGCCACTGAGATGGCACCCAGTAAACCTGTGCTCTGGAGGGCTTCAATCATTCAATTCCAATAAGCAGAATAATTCTGTTTCCAGGCATTAAAACTCCTTGACTGAAGTGACCTGAAAAAGTGAATTTATTCCAAAGAAACATACCAAAACAGGACAAGACAAACTGCACCAGAGGCAGGTGGGTTTCCAGATCAGATCCATGTTTAAGCTCCAGTGCTTTGCCTGCTAAAATCTGCTAGAAACTAGAGAAAAGTAGAAGCATAGAATGGTTTAGGTTGGAAGGGACCTCAAAGCTCAGCCAGTTCCAACCCCCTGCCATAGGCAGGGACACCTCCCACCAGAGCAGGTCGCTTAAGGTCTCATCCAAACTGGCCTCGAACACCTCCAGGGAGGTTGTGGAGCACAAAAGCAGCCAATGTGATCAAAGATCACATTCTGTGATGCTGTCATCCACAACCTCCCTGGGCAACCTGTGCCAGTCTCTCCCCACCCTCATTGCCAACTATTTCTTCCTCATCTCCACTCTCACTCTCCCCTCTCCCAGCTCAAAGCCATTGTCCCTCATCCTGGCACCCTCAGCCCTTGGCCAGAGTCCATCCCCAGCTCTCCTGGAGGCCTTCAGGTACTGAAAGGCTGCTCTAAGATCTCCGTGGTGCCTTCTCCTCCCCAGGCGGCACAGCCCAAACTCTCCCAGCCTGTCCACACAGCCGAGGTTCTCCAGCCCTCTGATCATCTTGGTGGCCTCCTCTGGACCCTCTCCAGCAGCTCCATGTCCTTCTTGTGCTGGGGGCCCCAGCACTGGAGTCAGTGCTGCAGGTGGGGTCTCAGCAGAGGAGCAGAATCCCCTCCCTGTTGTGCTTTAAATTGCATCATTGGGCACAGAATGTTAGAAGGGAGCACTGCCAGAAGTGTTTGTTTTGTTTTGACTGACATAGAATCATAGAAGGGTTTAGGTTGGAAGGGACCTCAGAGCAGAGGGACATCTCTCACTAGAACAGGTCGCTTAAGGCCTCATCCAACCTGGCCTTGAACACCTCCAGGGAGGTTGTGGAGCACAGAATCGCCCAATGTGATCAAAGCCTTCTCTTCTCCAGGCTGAAGAGTCTCAATTCTTATAGCCTGCATTGCAGGATCTTTAGGCTAAGAGAGAGGCTTAGGTCTGTAGAGCTTCTGGACTCAGTCATCTGCTTGTGTGCTTTGGAGCCTTCAGCCACTTCTGGGAAAGGGCAGCAGGCAGGGCTGCGTGGATGGCTGGGTCTGCCCACAAGGAGAAATGTACAAATCCCAACTGGCACTGGTGCTGAAAGAGACTCCACAGTGACACTGCCAGAGCATGACAGGCCATGACCTCCTTTTGGGACAGAGCAGTTTTCCTGTTGTTGGAGTACAGAAATCAAGCACAGCAGCAGGTAAACAAACTCTGAGCTCTCCTAAGTGATCAGCCCATCAAACGATTTCAAAGGGCTCATTTCAAGTTCTGCCCTGAGACAGGCACAGATGCTTTTGTTCAAATGACTCCCATGATTTTGCACTATTAAACAGTGCAATTAGCTCTTCTTCAATGTATTTAACAGATCATTTCCATAACGCCCCAGTACTTGCTGGAGCAGGGTGAGCTGGCTGGTCCTTTCCAAGGAGGCTCCACAGCTGCACACCAAACTTTTGGGCTTAGAGCTCACACGCAGAAGAGGCCAGGACTGAAAGCTGTTGCTGATCCTCATCTCCTCATGGCAGTCCTTACACAGCCCCATCAACACTGCAGGTCTGACCCTGCTTCAACCACTGCTGTTTGCAGCCTGTTTTATTTGCTCCTGCCAGAGCCCCGCTCCAGAACAGGGAAGGTCCAGCGACTGCTGCCCTTGAAAGGTGTCAGCACTGAATGCTGTGGCTGCCCCTCACCTGCCCTTGGAAGCCCTTTGCTCTACCACCTAATCCTTAGTCTCGCTACAGCCCAGGGACCTAGAGAACTGACACCATCTAAGGCTGCCACCCCGAAGGAGCTAGGACATGAAGCTCTTTGCAGATGGAGCAGCTCTGCTCTGAGGACAGGCTGAGAGAGTCGGGGCTGTGCAGCCTGGAGAAGAGAAGGCTTTGAGGAGACCTTGGAGTGGTCTTCTAGGATCTGAAGGGGACTCCAAGAGGGCTGGGGAGGGACTATTGACAAGGTCTTGTAATGACAGGACAAAAGGGAATGGGTTTGAACTGGCAGAGGGGAGATTGAAACTGGCTGTTAGGAAAGGGTTCTTTTTAGTGAGGGTGGTGATACACTGGCATAGGTTGCCCAGGGAGGTTGTGGAGCACAGAATCGCCCACAATTGATCACATTGGGCGATTCTGTGCTCCACAACCTCCCTGGAGGTGTTCAAGGCCAGGCTGGATGAGGCCTTAAGCGACCTGTTCTAGTGGGAGGTGTCCCTGCCTATGGCAGGGGGTTAAAACTGGCTGAGCTTTGAGGTCCCTTCCAACCTAAACCATTCTGTGATTCTATGCTTTCCCCAGCAGGCACCACCAAAACAGGCCCCCACGAGTAGCGCTTCCCCGAGGTGAACCTTTCCTCGCCCCACCAAAACGGAGCCTCTCCTCGCTGTCCTTGCAGCTCCCTTCCTCGGGACGACCAAAACCACGAAGCCTTCGCGGTGGCTCCGGGGCTCAGCTGCCACAACCCCGTCCCCCCTCCCGGTCCCGGCTTCTCCCTCGCGCCCTGCAGGGCGGCTGTGCCTTTGGCTCTGCCTCGGGCTCCCCGCCAGCCGCCCAGCCCGGCCCACCCGTGCCCCGCGGCTGCCCATCGGTGCCCGCCCCCTTCCCGCCCCTCGCCCGCCCCCCGCCGCCGCCGCCGCCAATGGGGCCGCGGGCGGCAAGCCCGGCTCCAGCAGGGCGTGTGAGGGAGCGGCTGCCGCGGCACTTGCGTCCTGCCTGTGCCGGCGCTCGTTCCGGCCCGGCGCCTCTGACCGCCCTTCTCGCAGCAGGTCAGTGAGAGAGGGACTCGGTCGCCGCCTGCGGCTCCCGGGCAGACGCGAGGTGTAGGTCCTTCGACCGCGAGCTTTCGTGCCGCGGTTCGGCTTTAGCTCTGCCGTCTGCAGGCGCCGAGCTGCGGCGGTCCCAGGGGAGCAGGGTAGGGGGCAACGCCGGGCGGCGGCGGTCCCGGGGGAGCAGGGTAGGGGGCAGTGCCGGGCCGTGCGGTCCCAAGGGAGCAGGGTAGGGGCAGCGCCGGGCTGCGGCGGTCCCAAGGGAGCGGGGTAGGGACAGCGCCGGGCCGCCTTCCTTGTCCCCGGCTGATTCACTGCGGGCTCCATCCATCCCCTCCCCGCCCCCTTCCAGCCGGGACGCGCCCGCAGCTCACTGCTGCTCGCTTTGGGGCTGAGAGAGGACGAGACTGGCGTCAGGTGGCTGGGCTCGGTCGGTCCGGTTTTAGCCTGTTATTTTAATTAGGGCGGGTAAGAAGTTCGTGGTAAATGCTCGAGGACGCCGAGTGGCGTTTCCTCAGTGGGGCTTACCCGAGGAAAGGCTAAAATCCGGTGGTGGTGGCAGCGGGGCTGCTCCCGCGGGTCTCCCCAGGAAAAGGCACGGTGTCCTTGGCACACCGCCTGCCTTCTGGCCGGAGAATGAATGCGCCGCTGCCGCAGGTAAGGAAGAGGGGCGGGCAGGGAGTGGGGGCAGGGGGAGCGGTGTCACACGGGGAGAGTCGCGGATCGGCGCTGCGTCAATGAAGGTGGCGTCGGTGACTCGTAGCTTGGCTTTGGGTCCCTGCCGGGAGCAGCCTCTCTGTCGAAGGGGTTCCCGGCGTGCGCAGGCTGAGCCCTCCAGCATGTGCGGAGGGATGAGTGTGCAGGGCATGGCAGGGGCGCTCCATCAGAATGCTAATCAGACTTGTTGCAAAAAGGCAGATTAAGATCCTTTGCAGCATCTCGCAGCTCCTCTTTTCTCGCCTCATCTTCACACGACTTAAAAAGCGTAAGGCAAAATATTCAAAGAGCTAAAAAAAAAATCATCCTAAAATAACGGCTTCAGTTACAACCTAGTTACAACTGCTCTGTGCTGGCGGAACTGTAACAATAACTGTCACGCCTCTTTCTGAGAACAGGGCAAGATCAAAAGCAGTATCTCCTTCCTCTTATCTGGCAGTTCTTTCAGCAGTTGGAGGACAACTGACAACTGCAGTCCAGAGGAGACTACCGAACGCTCCTCGCTTCCTTATCAGACGTTTGTAGGAGTGTAGCGCTGAGAATGGAGAAGGTTTAAAGCCTTCCTTCTCTTTTCCTTCTCTTTTCCTTAAGCAGTCGTTTTCCCGAGTGCCTGAAGGGAGGCTGTAGCCAGGTAGGGTTGGTCTCTTCTGCCAGGCAACCAGCAACAGAACAAGGGGACACAGACTCAAGCTGTGCCAGGGGAGGTCTAGGCTGGATGTTAGGAGGAAGTTGTTGTCAGAGAGAGTGATTGGCATTGGAATGGGCTGCCCAGGGAGGTGGTGGAGTTGCCATACCTGGAGGTGTTGAAGCCAAGCCTGGCTGGGGCACTTAGTGCCATGGTCTGGTTGGTTGGGCAGGGCTGGGTGCTAGGTTGGGCTGGATGAGCTTGGAGCTCTCTTCCAAACTGCTTGATTCTATGATTCTGTCTTCAGGTTCATGACCCACAAGCTCTCGTATGCAGCTTCTGACTGTTGTGAATGGGTTTTCTGTTAGTCTTCAGTGGTAATTAGCAAGTTCCCCCCCCGAAATACTAGTATAAACTAGTAATTACCACCTTACAATCACACTGGTATACTGGGAGTGCCAGGATGAGGAGCAGTGGCTTTGAGCTGGAAGAGGGGAGATGGAGAGTGGAGATGCGGAAGAAACTGTTGGCAGTGAGGGTGGTGAGACACTGGCACAGGTTGCCCAGGGAGGTTGTGGAGCACAGAAGCACCGAATGTGATCAAAGATCACATTCGGTGCTTCTGTGCTCCACAACCTCCCTGGAGGTGTTCAAGGCCAGG
>WAAF01008605.1:0-21069 GCA_013400475.1 Tricholaema leucomelas
ATTCTATGATTCTATGATTCTATGGTAAAAGTCAGTTAAATTGCCTTGCTTTTCCTATGGCCAAGTCTTAAAACAAATCAAAAACTAAACTGATGTTCTTCCTTGAACTGGTTATCCTTTCAAGCTTTCAATTTATGACCTGGTTATCTTATCAAGCTTTCAATTTATGCAGTTTCAAGTAAGAGACATCTCCAAGTCTGTTTCCCAAGTAGAACATCAGGAATGAAAACTTTAAACACACTGCACCTGAAGGTCAATTCCACCACACAGGCGATAACTGAGAGCCTATGGGAAGAGCTAATGAATATCAAAGAGAAAACAGAGATTTGTTTCCCTTGAATTGCAAAGCTCAGCTCAGTCAGTGTTCCTCTGTGTCCTGGGAACCTAGGCTTCAGTGCAGGTAGCTGACTTGCAATTATATTGAACCCCATTCTTTCAGAGAGCACCTCTCATCCAAAAGACTCAAAGCTCTTTAGAAAGAAAAATGGGTATCATAGTCTCCTTTTTCACAGGTAAGGAGGCTGTCTTGCCAAAGATCAGGCACTGACCTTGTGGCAGACAGAGCTGGTACCCAGGCTGCCCAACCTGGACAGTGCTCCAATTCAAAGCACCAGTTAGATACAGGTAGGGAAGAGAACGACAAATATTCACACAGGTCAGGCAATTTGCCATAGATAGCCTTTACCGTGGCAGAGAGGCATCTTAGTTTCTCTAGCCCTACCTCTTCTTGTACAGAAAGTAAATGTATATGGCTGTACTATTAAAACATGAGAGCACATTAGACTGAAACGAGGCACGCTAGAAGCACCATTTATTTATTTCTGAGTGTGTTTTAGCATTCCCTTGGCTGGTAAGTAGCAATAAAAACATAACATATATGCCATTTTTCCACGTCAAGCAAGAAGCTGTGTTGAGTACAAGGGCGGCAGGCCATAGAACTGAGCAACAGGGTTGTTTCAGCTACATTTCCAGTGCTACTGCCTCCCACTTGCCTACCGATGCTGACATTTTGCTCCAAAATGAGTGACTATTGCCAGTTCGAATAGTCTTTCTTGGGAGTTTTACTGAAATGAAATAAACAAATCAGTTCTGTTAAACTAATCTGTCAGTTCTTAAGTCTGCAAAGTCCATCAGAAGAAACAATGTTTGACATTGTCCAGCTCTTGAAGGTAACCCTGAGTACAGGGCCACAACACACAAATGAGAGATACACACAAGTAAAATTTGCCCATCAGGATCAGCAGCTCCCAGGAAATATGCGCACATGAACCCAGATGGTCAACTAGAAATGAACAACTTACACATTCCTTTATCAAACTAGAGTTAAGATCCTAAGGGTAGAAATAAACAGTGGAAAGAACCCTTGCACGTGAAGATCTAAAAACAGTAATAGTTTTTAAAATAAGAAATGATCTTATTTCTGCAGAAGTCAAGCAGTCAGCAGTTACTGTGTCCGTGCTGGTACCAAGACAAACGACAGCAGATTTGCAAAAGAGAGGCCCTAAGCCCCCACCAGCCTCAGGTTTCAGCTTTTCTGGGGAAAGGGGAGAAGCGAGCAGAATCGAGTTTGTTCTCTCAGACCATATTCTTGTTTGCAGTCGAACAACATACCAGCCACATCTAATTCAGCCCAGTTTGCCTCTGCAAACTTCTTAGCAGTTAGTTACTGACACAGAAATAACTGCTCCAAAGTAAAGCATGGCCAGAAGCAGTTAGTGCTCAGGGAAGTTACCTCACATGGCATCTACTGACAAGCATTTCTTCATACAAATTTCTCCCAGAACTCCAGCAGACACAAACTGTTGCCTCATTTCTGTCTTTGAAGGAAAAAACTCCTCAACATTGATCCTTCATAAGGCTCCCACAAGCTCTCTCTCGCACAAACAGCCTCTTCCAGCTCATCCAAGTCCCACTGTTACAAAAGTGTCAGAATTTAATCCTTATTACTGGCTAAAGAGAACCAGTCTGATCGAACAACGCGGTCATTGTCTGAACTCTGAAGAAGCTGGATAATCAGAGGATGACCCACCTGTCTTACCTTTTTTGCTCACATGTGCAACCATCTCCTCAACCTTCCACACAGTCATGCAACAAATGATACACAAAAGAGGTCTGTATGTAACACTCATAAAAGCTAATACAGGCATTTTCTTAGATCACTACGCTCTTATTTTGGCTGACACCGTGAGGCTGATTTTCAGCTGGGAAAGCAGAACTTGTTGCTTCTGCTTGCGTGATAAAAGGCCTGTAGCTAGTGGGGTTCCTCAGGGCTCAGTACTGGGACCAGAACTATTCAGTATATTCATCAATGACCTGGATGAGGGCACAGAATGCACTGTCAGCAGGTTTGCTGATGACACAAAACTGGGTGCAGTGGCTGATGTACCGGAGGGCTGTGCTGCCATTCAGTGATACTTAGGCTAGAGAGTTGGGCAGGGAGAAATTTAATGAAATTCAAGAAGGGCAAGTGTGGAGTCTTGCACCTGGGAAAGAACAACCCCACGTATCAGTATTGGCTGGGGACTGACCTGTTGGAGAGCACTGAAGGGAAAAAGGACCTGAGGGTCCTAGCGGATGGAAGGTTGACCATGAGCCAGCAATGTGCTCTGGTGGCCAAGAAGGCCAGTGACATCCTGGGGTGCATTAGAAGGGATGTGGTTAGTTGAGAGAGCTTCTTCTCCCCCTCTACTCCGCCCTGGTCCGGCCACATCGTGAGTGTTGTCTCCAGTTCTGGGCCCCTCAGTTCAAGAATAGGGAACTGCTTGAAAGAGTCCAGTGCAGAGCCACAAAAATGACTAAGGGAATGGAACATCTCTCTTATGAGGAGAGACTGAGGGAGCTGGGGTTCCTTAGCTTGGAGAGGAGGAGACTGAGCAGTGACCTCATCAGTGTTTATAAACATGTAAAGGGTGAGTGCCAGGAGGATGGTGATGCTCAGTGACAGGACAAGAGGCAATGAGCAGAAGTTGAGGCATAGGAAGTTTCATGGAAACACAAGGAAGATTTTTTTCAGTGTGAGGGTGACAGAACACTGGAACAGGTTGCCCAGGGGGGTTGTGGAGCCTCCCTATCTGGAGATATCCAAGACTTGCCTGGATGCATTCCTATGTAATCTGGTATAGGTAATCTTGCTCTGGCAGAGGGGTTGGACTGGATGATCTTTCAAGGTCCCTTCCAGCCCCTAACCTGTGATTCTGTGATCTAATTCAGGTGACACACTAGTACAGTTCCTCAGCAACTAACTTCATTACTGTTGAATACTAAACCAAAATACACTTTTGTGCTCAGACTGTAGTATTTGTCTCACTCTGCTTCCCTCCGGAAGAGTGTGACCATCACACATCACCGGACTTCTGTCTCGACGACCACAAGAGGTGGCATTTAAACCACATAAATTTCTCAAGACAAGTTCTCGTATTTGTACAGCCAGGGGAGATTTGACAGCACAGTACAAACTAATTTTGGATTCTGACCATAAGAAACAGAAGAATGCTATCAGAACATTAACTTGAAGGAATCTGCATCTTCATACTTGGAATTAACTGTCAGTTTAACGTAGTCACAGTAGCAGACAAACAAACAAACCAACACAACAACAACACAGGAAGAAGGCTGAGATTAAAACTCAACAATGTTTTCCAGGCTGTATTAGTTCTGTGCCTGATCTATATAGCCTAAGCTTCTCCCTAAGCTTTTCTAAGAAGAAAAAAACAAAACTACAGAAACAAGGCACCACAGCTCCCCTGACTACACTGAAGACAGTCTCTAGAGAAAGCCACTTACCCTGCATGGAGGCAGAGACGAGGAGAGTGTCAAGACTGGTTGATGCAAGCACCATATCTCTCTGCAGCTTTCAGTTATACAGATATTAACAGTGCAGACAGCTCTTCTCACTGGTGGCTAACTCTTCACCCCTTTCCCACAGCTTTTATGAGGAAATCTTCCACTTTTCTCACCATCTCTCTTGCTTATCGACATTTCCCCTTTCCCACTTCATTTGCTTTGCTTAATTTGTCCCTCTCATATCTCCACCACATAG
Organism: Tricholaema leucomelas; assembly: GCA_013400475.1. Taxonomy (NCBI): domain Eukaryota; kingdom Metazoa; phylum Chordata; class Aves; order Piciformes; family Lybiidae; genus Tricholaema lacrymosa; species Tricholaema leucomelas. Next base: position 4,040 of record WAAF01008605.1, read on the forward strand.
TACATAGACTGCAACTCTCACACATGATGGTCCTAAGACTCCGTACTGCTGTCAAAGTGTCCAAGGTACTGTCTTCACACATGGGGTCTCTGTCACATCAAACAAGGCTGTTCAAGCCTGTGTGAGACATCTGAATGTCTTTTTAAGTACCTGAATCTGACCCAAGTTCTAACCAAGCCAGAGCAGGACACTTAGTACAGAGTATCATTAGCAGTGCAGCTCCGAACACAGCTTCCTAGCAAATTTCAGAATCAATTTAATTAAATCTTATCTACGTTTGTCCACTGCTGCTATGATAAAGGAAGTGATATAAGAACAACTGAAAAACTACACTTCAAAAAGTTAAAAGCTGCAACATTTCTTCTTTTCCTTTTCTGCTCTCCCCCTGGCATAGCAATGGTATGATCTCTCTGAGCAGGAACACATCTCTCATGAACCCAGCTATAAATACACACTTCTGTAATCAAAATCAGTGGCTTTCAGAAGGAAGCCTTCCATACTCACCCAGAGTGTTTGTTGCAAAGTTTTTTTCAAGCCCATCTTCAGTTAATTCTCTGTTATTCACCATGCATCCCGCATTGTTGATCTGTAAGACAACTCACAAAATCACAGAAACATCCAGGTTGGAAAAGACCCTCAGGATCACCACGGCCAACCGATATGCCTGCTCTACAAAGTACATGCTAAACCATATCTCCAAGCACCACGTCCAAATGACCTCTGAACACATCCAGGGTCGGTGACTCAACCACCTCCTGGGCAGCCCATTCCAATGCCTGACCACTCACGCTGGGAAAAAAGTTTTTCTAATATTTAGTCTAAACTGATCCAGTTGCAACTTGAGGCCATTCCCTTTTGCTCCATCACTAATTACCTGTGAGAAGAGACCAGCACCAACCTCTCCACCATGTCCTTTCAGGTAGCTGTAGACAGTGATGAGGTCTCCCCTCAGCCTCCTCTTCCTCAAACTAAACAGCCCCAGCTCCTTCAGTCTCTTCTCATAAGATTTATTTTCCAGGCCCTTCACCAGATTTGTTGCCCACCTCTGCACTCACTTCAGCACCTCCTCCACATCCCTCTTGTAAGGAAGTGCCCAAAACGGAACACAGTACTAGAGGTGTGGGCTCACCAGAACACAGTACGAGGGTTTACTCCTGTAAACACAGATAACCTATACAAACGTCTACAAACAAAACCACGTATACAAGCAAGCCACATTACTTTGTTGTTTTCTGACACTGCAACAGGAGGCCACAAACTGTTTCAAGAAGCCACGCTACTCCAAGTCACATTACTCTGTCACTGACTACAGAGGCTTTTCACAAAAGGAAGGATTTTCAGAAGTGGCTCACCAGAGCCACGTCTTCGTGCCTTACTCCATGTTTTAAAACACCTCTCAAGAAAAGTAAAGTAACACGCAAGGTGTAGAGCAGGTATTAGACCATAAATACACAGTATAAATTTGTTAGAACAATGTGAGAGACCACGCTGACCCCACATCATCCCCAGGATGTGGTGATGCATTGTGTTATGGGAAAATTCACTAGGGGAAGCTGTGTGACACACAGTACAACATCCCATAGGAACTCCTATCCTCATTAGATTAGGAGGATTAGCTTCAAATATGGCAGATTATCCAGGTCAGCAGGTTGCTGTACCCTAGCTAGCCCTGAAAAGAGCAGAGTTAACCAGCTGAGGTGCTTTATACTGACTTTGTGCGCCGGTTGAAGGGATGCCAGCTTTTCTCTCTGCCTGACTATCCTGCACAGATGCCCTGCCTGACTCGTATTGCTAAAACGGGGCTGCTCCCCACAGTACGGATGCACTGCAAGGTAAAACCTTATGAAGAGTCAGAAGCTTGCAAGCTGTGTGCAGCTAACATATTCCTCAACACTTCCTTCTGTGCCTTAGCTTCCAGAGGAAGCGTGAGCTTTTCCTCCCCACTTTGAAAAGAGATTTGCCCTTACACACCTCCCTGCTCATTCACTGTCACTCCTCAAAGGATGTTTTCCCATTTTTCATAGAATACCATGTTGGAAGGGACCTCAACGATCATCTAGTCCAGCCTTTCAGGGTAAGAACATAGTTTAAATAAAATGACCCAAGCTGGGCCTTGAAACTGTCTAATGTAGGGGAATCCACCCGCTCCCTTGGAAGTTCATTCTAACATCCAGTAGTTTGAAAGGTGATTTTTTTTTTTCTGGCATCCAGTGGAAATCTCCCCAGTAGCAACTTGCATCCATTACTCCTTGTCTTTTACATGTGACCCTTGTAAAAATGAAGCCTCCCTCCTCCTGCTGGCTGCCTTTTCTGTCAGAATTTCCTCATCTAGTAAACAACACCAAAACAGCTACTTCTAAATGCCTCAACTTTAGCACAGCCCCCAGAGGTAGGTTTCACTGTCAAATAAAGGACAAATGTACTGAGCTCCTTACCAGTCATGACATTTAACTGTTTCCTCTCTTTCTGGCTCTGTTTTAGGTTGCTCTAAAGAGACTTCCCAAAAAAGTTTAAGCTTTAAGAGGAGCAAGGTTTTTAGTAATAAAAGTCAAACAGAAACTGTATGCTAAGTAGCTTAAGAGATACAAGCTAAAAACAGACTGCCTCTCTTTGTAACCTGTCTCTGTATGTGGGCTGAGAATGGGCATGAGCAACCAGACGATAGCTATCACCACCAAAATCAAGCAGAGAACTGTAAAAGCTGCACTGCCTGTTGGACAAGCTCATAGGCTACACACTAAAAGAGACAGACACGCGATTTAAGCATGCAGACTTACCAACACGTTTAATTCATGTTCATTTTTGAATTTTTCAGCAAACTTCCAGATTTCCTTGGGATTAGATATATCCAAAACGTGCAAGAAAATATTCTACAGTGAAAAAAAAAAAAGGAAAGTTACAATCAATAGGGACAGCAAAGAAACCCTGCTTACTCTTAAGACCTGTCTAGTTTAAAAGGTATTTAAGTATGATGAAAATAAAACATGTTAGCTCCAGAACACAACTAGAACACTTAAGTTAGCACAAACATCTGAGAAATGTAATTCAAGTCCTTAAAACATGCTTAGTCACTCGACTGTGCTGCTTCTGAGCATAACTTTTTAATGCCAAATTTATGAAAAGAGTGCTCTACTTAAATAAATATGCAACAGAAGGACTGGCACAGCAGAGAACTAAAGAAACAAAATAATAATGCCAAGCTTGCAAAACTTCTGTTTAAACAATTCATACAGCAGCTTCCTCTTTAGCTGAAAGCAACTTTCCAAAGCAGTGCTCAAGGTCAGTGTCAGAGAGTAATTTAGGCTGGGATGGACCTCTTTAGAGGCTGCCCGGTACCACCACTATCTTAAAGCAGGTAACTGAGATCAGGTTGTCCAGGGAAGTTTTCTTTTCAAAGATGGAGACCCACCAGCCTCTCTGAGTTCTCTGCTCCACTGTTTGATCATCTTTATGGTGTTAAATAAATAAATTCCTACTATCTGATCAGAATTTTTCTTTGTTACAATTTGCATCTGCTGCCTCTTCTCTTTAAGTGCAGATCTCCAAGTGAAGCACAGAACTGTCCTTCCTACACTCTTCTGTCATGTAGCCTCAGACTAGAGCCAAGACCCATCTCACCCTTCTCTTCTCACTACTGAGCAAAGCCAGGCCTGTCAGTGCCTCCTTACACACTGTGTGTCCTATCTCCCCAGGCACATGGCAGACCTCCTCTGGTGTCGCTCCAGGACATTTATGGCTTCCTTGTCTGGGAAGCTCAAACTTTGGCACAGGATTCCTGCTGTGGCCTCACAAAAGCTTAATAAGTGGGGAAGATTCACTTCCCGCAGCCTGCTGTTTGTACAGCCTGGGGTGTCTTTGGCCTTGCTCCAGGGCACAGTGCTCACCCTGAGACAACCTGGCACCCCCAGGTCCTTTACTACAAAGCTGCTTTCCAGTTAGTCACAGAATCACAGAAACACCCTGGTTGGAAAAGATTCTCAGGATCACCAAGTCCAACTGCTGTCCCTGCTCTACAAAGCTCACCCTAAACCATATCTCCAAGCACCACATCCAAACAACTTTTAAATGCATCCAGGGTTGGTGACTCTACCACCTCCCTGGGTAGTCCATTCCAATGCTTGGCTACTCCTGATGGGAATTTTTTTTTCCTAATATTTAGTCTAAACCTACCCAGTCACAGCATGAGGCCATTCCCTACAGAGTCCAGTCCGAATCTCCCTGCCTGTACTGCTCCATGGGGTTATTCCATCCTACAGGATTGTGCTCTTGCTTTTAGTGAACTTCATGAGGTTGGTGTCAGCCTACTTCCTCACCTGTTAATCTCTCTGAATAGCAGCCCCACCCCATCCATCCTACAATTTAACAAAGACTGCACTTCATTCCATTATCCAAGGTGTAATAAAAGGCATTGAACACTTTTTTGTCCCTGTATTGACTCATACAGGATTCCACTAAAAAAATGAATAGCTCATCTTTGCACTGTTGATTGCTACTGTCATCCACCAGCTCAAACCACATCTCTCCAAACTAGCTACAAGACGACTACAGCAGATCATGTAAAAAGCCTTGGCAAAGCTAAGCTGCTTGCCTCTTGTCTCTAGGTAAGGTCAGGCCATGTTTGCTCTTGATAAATCCCTGTTGTTTTTTTTTCTCCATTATCTTCCCATCTTTCACGGCTTCCATGAGGATTTGCTCCATAGTCTTCCTAGAGAGCAAGGTGAAGCTAACCAACCTGTAGAGTTCCCCAAATCCTGCTTGTCATTTTTGACGATGAGTGGTTTGCCTTTTTATAATCAGCAGAAAGCACCTCCTGCTGTGAGGAGGTTTCTCTTGAAGATCAACCAACTTTTCCTAGGCCTTTTGCTCTCCACGGCTGTCTCCCATGGCATCCTGCTAACCAGGTGCACAACAAAAGAAAATCTGCTTCCCCAAAACCAAATGTCATACTATTTATCCTTCTTGTCTGACTCGATCTTGAAGTCCACTAGCTCACGGCCACTTCCACCAAGGCAGCTATTCAAGACTGCTATTTATTAGCAGGTGTGGCAGAGATCACTCCTAGCTGTGAATAAGAACATAAAAATCTTTGGCATATACTACAACAGGATCCCCCAACAGATAATCAGAAAGAGCAAATTAAGTCTGGATACAGCTTGACAAGTTGCAGATAAAGCATTTTATTATCTCCCTGGATTCCTTCTGAATGACTACTTATAAAGAAGGATGTTCTTGTGGACTCCTTATTAAAGTGAGTCTTCCTAGTGTGCAGTCTTATGTCCCACAGGGCATCTTGTACAGCTCATCTAATACTGCACTGAGTGCTGCTTTTTATACGAGTGCTCTGCCTCCAGGGTCACAAATAAGTTCTGCAGTGCCCTCAAACTCTTTCATGATTACAGAAAGTACAGGTTCGCAGCCTACCAAAAAGCGTGAGTGCAGTAACTGCTGCTTTTAAAAGAAGAATGTTATTTGCCTCAAGTTTTTTTCTTCCTACGACGACAGAAAGCAGAACATGAAGGAACCTTCAGAGGTCAAACTCACCCCTCTTCCCCAGCTGTCTGACTGCAGTTAGAAAAGAAGGTAACAGATAATCACCAGTCTTACTATAGCCATGGGATTACACAGTTATAGACAGCAGGAAAGTATTTCTACAAAAGGACTGATCTAATTCACTCCATTAATGAAGTGAAGTGCAATGCTGGTTGTGTCACACCAGGGAGCTGAAAACAAAGAGCAGAAATTCAGTCAATATGGTATCTCCAACCATAAAAAGCCTTCAGAACTTTTGATCTACATTAAACAAAATACTACATTCAAGAGCCAGGTCATTATCTTAAAAGAAGATAGCTCTCTAACTTAGACAGGCAATTAAGCCCCATAGAACCACTCATTCACTCCCCTTCCAGTGGGATGGGCGAGAGACTTGAAATGGTAAAGAGAGATAAAACTTGTGGGTTGAATTGAATAAGTGAAGCAGGGCTACATGTGCAAACAAAACAAAGTAAGGAATTAATTTGCTGCTTACTACTGTTAGGCAGGTGTTTAGCAGTCCCCAGGAAAGCATAGCTTCACCACATGCAACAATGATTTGGAAAGCCAAACACCATAACTGAGAATGTCATCCTTTCCTCCTCCTTCCCCCAGTTTTTATTGCTGAGCACAACATCATATGGTATAGGATATCCCTTCGGTTACCTGCTGTCAGTTGCCCCACTGTCTTCCCTTCCCAGCTTCTTGTGCAGGCCTAGCCTGCTCACTAGTGAAGCAGCAGGAGAACCAGAAATGGCCTTGACGCTGTCTGAGCACTGTTTATCAATAACTAAAGTGGGTTGTCAACACTGGTTTAGTCAAAATCCAAACCACAGCACCACAGGAGCTTCTACGGAGAAAATTAACTCTATCCCAGCCACAACAAATAGATCAAGAGAGAAAGACAATGGCCGCACTTCTCCATAAATGCACTCTCCTAAAGAAATAGGAAAAACAACAGTGACAGCTACAGAGGTACACTGTAGAGTGACACATGCAAGGGAAGGGAAGAGGTAAGCAAGAGAATTTATAAGAAACAGAGATGTAAAGTACGTAGAGCATGGAGCTAGGACCACACACAGGACTTCACAGAGCAGCCAACCTTAGCAAATCAAGACTACATTACTCAAAAACCCTTCAACTTCAATGCTGTAAACCCACAAATGTTCTTGCAAGAGTGTTACAATGCATTGACTTTTAAAACCCTCAGCCACATAGATAGGTACAGCAGGTAGGATACCACAAAAAACACCAACACCAAACATTAAATAAAGCAGTATGGTGATGGTGAGGTCATTAATCACCAAAACCATCACCTAGCAAAAATTAAATCTCTTCAAATCATACAGACAGACAAGAAACTACTAGATGCTTCCAAGTCCACATGAAACGCTATTAAAAACACAACAACTAACTGACAAAATATTAGACTGTGCATATTAAAGGCTTTGGAGGCCTTGAGCTCTAAGAGTAAACACAAGACTGAAGAAACAACTGACCTGATTGCCCGTTTCTGTCACTATCTCTCCTCTGGCGACCTCAGCCCGCTCCTTATTCCGGCAAACCAGGTGAACCGTGCCCCCTGGCGGAGAGCGACAAGAAGCACAGCTAGTCATTTATTAGTAACTCTCTAGAGCAGCCATTAGCAAGGAGGGAGGGCCAGGAAGGTCCTCTTTGGGGTCAGTTTTTAATACAATCCAAACACAACTAGAACCCCTTTGTGACTGCATTCTGGTTTGTGGAAAATCTATAGCCTGCCAGTAGCAGCGGCAACAGTGATCAGAATCTTACCAATATATCACAGGAGCTTCCCAGCAGGCAGAATGTTTCTGAGCTGTGCGGAGCCAACAGTCTTGCTGCTCTGCTGAGAACTGGTTTTCTATTGGTGCATATGAAGCTCAGATCTGTGGAGCCCTCAGGGCTCCCGGGACACTTGCTGATGAGCTGGAAACAGGCAGCTGGTTATGGCCATAGAACCCCATAGCAGTCCCAGGGTCACCAGCCTTGGGCTACTCTCAAGAGCAAAATCTCCCCAAAAGACACCAGCCCAGCATAGTGAACACACCATGAATCCTAATGAGGCTTGCCAAAAGACTGACTTAAAGGTCTTTCAAATGAAAGGTTTAAAACACAAAGGATAGATACAGTAAGAAAGCTGAAAGATTTCGTCTTGGCTCTGGTGGCTATGAAGGCAGGCAGGATGGACAAAGTGTCATGCTCTAACAGGGTCTCCACACAAAGCCGCATGTATGGAAAAGGTCACTGCACTGTCTGCTTAAGCCACTTTCTGTTAAGTCTGCACACCATGTTCAGCATTGATAAAACACCAGAACTACACTGGAAGCCATCTGCATTGTAAACGTTTCTTTTGGCACATGCTTTAAAAAGTTCAGTAAAGAGATTCATCAGTACAAATGACCAGAATAAAATCCAGACATCAGAATTCTTCTCAGCAGTGGGAGATATGGGAAGGACATGGCCACAAACCACATTTTAGGAGGTGCAAATCAGGCATTAAGAAAAATAATTTTTTTGCTATTTTTTCTTCTAAATACATAAGGGTGACCAAGAGGATCCATCATTTCCATCCTTCTTAGTTCCAGGATCCAGCAAGTCAAAGCAATGTCTGGTTCAATCTAGTGCTGACAACAGTCTTGCTTCAAGTGGAATGCTATTCAAGATAATTCCTAAGCGTCTCTTCCAAACCAGCTCTTCTAGGAAAACAGTATGCAGGGCAAGCCTCCTCTCAAAGGCCTGGATACTTATCATGAACTCACAGCCACATTAAACAGTCCTCAGAAGAGGACTGAAGTACAGGTAGACATAATTCTGTTTTATCTCTATGCTTTGCATTCTCTGATCCTTATACGGAATATGTTCATCTCAGTCACAGGAGTACCTGAACTCTTCAATCTATCTATTGTGTTTTACTTATTTATCTAGAGGTGTATTATGGATCACTACCATCCCACAACCACACGGAGGCTTAAGCAATGTAATCTCAAAGGATAACAGAAACAATAGTGCCAGGTCACTCTTCTAGAACCCGTAACCCCAATGCAAGACACCAAGTCTATCCTAGGGACAGAGGAGTCACACACTGCACAGTCCAGTTTGCAAGAAGGGTTTTTCCACAGAGCATCACCACAGCAAGTACACTTGGCACACAGCTGATACAGGTAACAAGCCTCAAGGTTCTTCTGAAATCTTTTCCACTGCACTGCCAGAGTTGGCTGGGTTGCTTTTACCAAGTGCACAACTGCAGGCAGCAGTGGGAAACTCATGATCTGGGATAATCATGGAAATGACACTAAATGATGTCTCATCTTCAGTTTCTGTTATGCATATACAATGCATGGAAGGGACCACATGCAGACAGGCTCTATCACATCAGAATCAAAATGAAACACTCTTTGCCCCAGAGAGAACAGACACAATCAGCGAAAGACAATGAGAAGGGGCAGTGTCCAGTACTTGCCTCTTTGGCCATTCTCATTTTGACTGCTGGCTTCAACTGCAAAGGAGAGCTTTAATTACAGCTCTGAAGGCATTTAAAGATGTGTATGTGCAGATGTTTAAGGAGCTCTTCTCAAAAAGCACAAGTAATGTGCACGTGTACAAATTAAACATAGAAGCTGATGGAATGCAGGAACATTCTCATAGCCTGGAATGTGGAAAACATTCCATGAAAGCAGAAGTGGATTTTAAGTACTTTGAATACAAAGTTCTTTCTTGTTGTTAAGGACGGAGGAAAATTTTGGCATGACCTATGGGCTGGGAAAGAGATTCAGAGATATTTTCCATGCTAAAAACTGAAATTATTTGAACTTAAACAACACATGGGGTGGGAGAAGACTGCAACACTCATATGACACCAGTTCAGAGAAAAGCTGAACAACTCGGGCTAAAGAAACTGACATGAAGATTGTCATTACAAAGATCTAAAGTGTCTGAAGGTAAGGCCAACACAACTTGTTTGTTCCTGCATTGAACCTCAATTCCTTATTTTCTTGTCATGGTGTACTTGAAAAGATTCAATTAGAAGCCAGAGCCCTCAAACAGCTGATGTTGGGTTTCGTAGCAACAAGTGCGAAGATAGGATCACGAAGACACTGTTAAGTCATTTTAACTTCTTATGCAGTGCAACACACATTCAAGGGATCGAACAAGCAGTCTGATCCCAAGGTTGTTCTTTGGAATCTGAGTATTAGACATGGTGACCAAATTCTACACAGATCTAGTCAGCTTGACAAGCTGCAAAACCTGGCAAATGTCCATTTATGAGAAAAACAGTCAAAAGACAAAACTATGCCTACATAAAGCTATTATACATAATGGCAGTGGTGGGAACCTGAAATCAATGGCACTGGTGCGAATCTTGAAACCAAAGGCTCTTTGATGTTAATAATTTTTAATTAATTTAAGCAAGTCACTACTTTCCTTCATAAGATAGTTATGAAACCTAAGCAGGCAAAGCCCCAGGCTCCTCCCTTTCATTCTGCATGCCAAAACTTCTATCACTCTTGCACAACAGGAATTATTTTGTCAACTCTGAAAGGGATTACGGTTATCCTTCAACAGGAGCTAGTTCCAGTTCATACCATCTCCTGGCTTCCAAGGAGCAACAACAAGTCACTAAGCTCAAGTACAATTATGTTGCTCCTTTTGTACTCTCATCTCAGTGTAGCAAAACCAATTGTTTTCTTTCATCATATGATTAGAGTTATCATGAGAAAATAATGATGACTGATTATTGGCTTGAAATGACAAATTCTTCAAACTTGTTCAAATCCAACCATCCTGCTGCCTTAGACCCTGTTCCATGACCAGCATCCTTAGATGCCACTAATACTGGCAGTTTTGGTAAATACACATTTGAAGAATACTCTGCAGATCTTCTCCACTAATTTTATTACATTATTCCAGTTTTAACACCACTAATCATGCTTAAATCTCTAACTCACACTACCAGCCCTGTAAAAAAATATTTTTGACTCCCCCATCCCAAAAAGCTGTGTCTTTGTGTTTGTGCTGGAAGGCCGAACTTGCTTCCTTCCATCCTCTCTGTAACAGTCCCCCAGGGCTCCTCTTTCCAGCCTTGCTCACCTCTCCTCGCAATCTCTTTGGCTGTGGCCTTCCCAATGCCACTGTTTGCACCAGTGACCAGAAAGGATCTTCCAGCCACATTCACCTCCACGTCGTCTGGATTGAAGTGCTTGGCTGCAGACTCATAACCGCACCTGTGCAAAGCAGAGACTCCTGTGAGAAATTATAAGGCAGTACTTTCAAAAAGCACAGGGGAGAACTGAAAAGCACTCTGCACTCTCAGCTCAGCATACACTGCACACTTCATCTCTACCCCGTTGCACTTCGCACTCGTACGACAGGCCACGCAGAGCGGCGTGGAGCCGGCGGTGGAGCAACTCAAGGCGCTTTCCTGCCGCTAGCCGCTCACCACAAACTTCCGACCCTCGGGCAGTGGATCAGAAGCAGCCCGAGCGGGCCCGGGCAGCGCCACCAAGCAGATCTAAACGACAAGGCGTTAATTCGTCCGCCCTGGCTGGGAAGCTTCGACTACAACTGCAACAGCACCCCGAAAGGGTTAAGCGGCCGCGGCCGCGGCCGCAGAGAAACGCCCCCAGCCGCAACGCCGGCCGCGCCGCACAGCCCAGGAGCAGCAGCCGCCGCCATCCATACCTCGTGTACTCCCGCAGCCCCTTCACAAACCAGACGGTGTTGCGGTACCAGGACATGGCGCTACTGCCGTCGCCCCGGCAGTGCTCGCCCCGCCTCTGCCCTTACATAAGGCGCCCGGTCCGGCCCTGCCCGCCCGCGCTGAGGTGAGGGCCGAGGAGCGGCCGCGCCGTGCTGCGCCCGCCGCCCCCGCTGCTGTTGCTGGATGGGCACACGAAGGGCAGAGCGGTGCGAGAGAGCGCGATCTGTGCTTTGCGTTTGTGCACTTTTCCTCGTCCACAGCGGTTCTTGGAATGTTTTTTTTCTTTTCCATTTACCCCCTTGTGCTGCTTTTAGACACTGGATCTAGGTGTCTCCAGCCAGCCAGGCGGTTTGGGGAGTATTGCAGGTTACTCCTACGGTGCTGGAGGCTGCTGTGCCTGGTGAAGGTAGAGGAAGGTAGAGGAAGAAAGGAAGGCAGCAGTGTACCCGCTCAGAATAAAGGCTGCCCTCAACTAAGCTAGGACTGGAAATGAGGCGTCCTGTGTTGGGAGCGTGGAGCTGTGCTACAGGACCTGGGGCAGCATCTTCTGCCTTTGAAAGCTGTCAAAGGGACCCTGCTTGCAGAAACAGTGTTGTGCCAGACCAAGTAGCATCTTATGGAGCAAACACACCCATGCAGTTCCCTGGCTTGTACTAGCAGGGTAAAGTATACCAGAGGGAAAAGCGTACGAGCTACCATTGCAGTAGAGAGAGTCAAATCAAAATTTAAATGTTGTTTTCAGTTCCTCTGTTATGTGCCTTGGAGCTGAGAAGGGTAAGAGGATAACTTGAAGGTGCACATCTGGACAACCCACGTTAGCCATAAGATAGATAGGGGCTGAAGTATGCTAAAGGACCATGCACTTAGAAAGTTCAGTGTGCGATTTAGATAAACTAGTCTGTTTTATATGGTGTGCAGGGCCACAGGCAGAGAGGCTACTTTGAGAACCCTATCTGAGTTTTCAAGAGCTTAAGTTACCTGCTTTCAGTAGCAGCAACAGTCAGAAATGGCAATACCCTTTTTTGACTGTGTATAACATCCTGATACTTCTTTTATTCTGAATCTCTTCACTCTGGCAAAGGCCTCCTACTACCGTCTTCCAGTTTCTTTGCGTGTTTTGTATTAGGCTCACACAAAAGGTATTTCCCACCATGACGTTAAAACTTTCGGACTCGGTGCTGTCCCCTTGTACTAGGTACTGTGTGTGTGAGAAGAGTTTTCAGAGAGCAAAACCACCAAATTTTGACAATGATATTTTCTTCCATTCAGAGACAATCTAGCTAAATACCACACTTAAGCATGAAATCTTGTACTTGGGTTTACTAAATCAATTGAAATTATTTATTTAAAACCAGCATCCTAAGTTTTAACTGATTTTTTTAATTGGAAATGGCTAGGAGATTTTGACTAACGTTCCTAGACAATTCATCCTGAATCTCATGTTTGAAATGGAGACATCTGGCCCAGAAATTAACAACTCAGTGAAAGTATGAGAGGCAGAAGGTTGTTTCCTATAATGGAAAACGACTAGCAGTATGAACTACAGATATGTACTATGATGTCTGTAAATATAGAACTGTGAGCTATATGGAAATAGTGCTGCGATCGTTGCTTACAACATGCGATTAGCATCCAAAACACTAAGTCTAGGCTGCTATAGTAATGTTAGATAATCATGCTCACTGTGAACAGAGCAGATGTTAGGCTTGTGTGAATCTTGCATACAGGCTGTGATAAGGCATGCATATAAATATATACATATATCTATATATACACCCCTGCTTTCATTCCCTTACCCCCTCAGCACTTCATTGTCTCACTTTCCCTCTCAGCCTGTGTCAGTCTGTCTGGTTACTTCTCTTAAACCCTGGCTCAGGGGAAATTGACAGCAAAGGAAAACCAGGGAATTACATGGGCATGTCTGCTGTTATGAATGTCAAGGCAGAAAACTGTAGTGCTGCCTAACACGTTCATACTCGTTAGTGTTTCACCTTGGACTTTGTAACTCTTGGTGCACCTCAGTCTCTGGTTAGGAGAACAATCATGTTCCAGAGATGCATTAAGCTGGGTTGTGCTTTATTCCCTTGTCATTTCATTGTTTACCTTGTTTATTTCTTAAGCACTGAGACTACGGCTTGGTTCATGTGAGTGTGAAATGATAGTTCTGATGTGTTTTGTTTGTAGTTTCAGTCTATGTTCCTGTAAATTGAGTGGTATATCTTTGAAAGTAAATGGAGTGTATGCAGATACACAGAATCCCTTGGAGGCTAAACCATTTGAACTGTAGTTGGCTAGATCGCAGAATCACAGAAACATCCAGGTTGGAAAAGACCTTCAGGATTACAAAGTCCAACCCATAACCCTGCTCTACAAGATTCACCCTAAATCATATCCCCAAGCACCACATCCAAACAATGCTGAATGCTGCAGCCCTGAGGTACTAACCAACATGAGTATGCATGGCAGAAGGTGTCTGTGAGTCAGACACAAAAATACATTACAGCAACCAGACAACAGGAGCAGCTCATAATATTTTGAGGTGTAAGCAGTAATGGGCAGTTAAAATATATTACTTTCATTAGCATTAGAGAAAGAAGACTGCTAAGACATTCGAATGTGGGGTTTGAAACCAGTGTCACTCTGGTGCACACAAAATTCTCTGTGATGTTATGTAAGTGCTGTAGCACCACTACTGTGATGCTACCTATATCCTTCTAATAAATATCATTTTCAGGAGATCGTGTAAACACCAAGAAACGATGCCCTTGCCAGAGTGCCACAGTCTCTGAGCACACTCAGCTAAGACATTTCTACTTAGAAACACTTGCCTGTTTGCTTTTTATTTTTTTTTCTTTTATATATATATTGAGGGCCTAAGCTTGCACTCACTCAGGAAGGAATTGTCGTGGCACTCTTTCCTCTTTGAACAACAGTTTCACATCAGAAATGAGCTGTTGCACACCATCCAAACATCTGAAGTATCTGTGGTACCTCCCTCCCTTCACCACCCTCTGTGATGTACTGCTTTTGTAATGTTTCAGAGGCAGGAAACTACAGATTGTGGGAGTGCTCTCTGCTAACCCAGCCATCACAGCAGTGAGGCAGCATGGATTGTGTGCAGCAGAAAGGTAAGGCACAGCTCTGCCAAGCGTTGGCTAATGCTTTTGAAAGGCCTGCCTCACAGTGCTCTCACAGGCAAAACTGCTGCCCACATCAGAAGTTTCGGCTGCATGTTGCCTTTTGTACTGAAATCTGGGTTAATACAGCTTTTAACCGAGTTAGAATCCATTCTGGAGCTTTGGACTTCTGGAGTCACAAGTTTCGTTTTCTTTCATAATTGCTACTAGCTTATTACTAACTCTTAACAGCATACTGTTCTGAATGTGAGGGATGCTCATTAACTGGCAGTCAATATCTCAGTTGTCACAGGCAGCAGCTGATACATATGTGTAGCCTGGCTTTCCAGCCAGAAAGAGGGATCAAGAGAGCCACAAGTCCGTTGAGTTTCTGACATTTCCCTCATTTGAGTACAAAATCCTTGGCTAAACGCAAGCCACAGGCTAGTGTTCAGCCCTGATAAAACATACCCAAGTTAACTGTTCCCCTTGAGGCCTGTAATGCTTCAGGTATATCTACACTATTAGATATATTACTAAGCGTATTCCCAGGTCCTGACTCTTTTATTGCCTGTACTAGGCAAACAATTATTGATGCCCAGGCTCTCTTTAAGTATTAAACAGGCACTTCTCCCCAAAACAAGCTCAAATGCCTTCAAGGGGAATAGTTTGCTAAAGGGCTAATTCATTCCCAAGCACTATGGAGGAGGCTGCACCAGGGTTAGCACTGCACAGCATGGCCTGGCACTGGTGATCCTGTGTTCAGGTAGGTGCATTTACCAGCGTAGGAATAGATATCCCAGGTCTGTTACGCAGGCCATACCCAAATGCACATAATCCTCCAAGCAAGTAAAAATTCTAAAGTGTGGTGAGTGTGAGGCTCCATGTGTTAGATTTTTTGGGTACAGTAATGAACTGAGAATGTCAGTATTTTCTTCAAACATGAGAGCTTGTGAAAACTGTCTCTCAGGCCTCCGACTGGACTCAGTATGTCAACCATACTTGAGACCTGTCAAAGAGCAACAAGTTTTAAAAGAAGTTTCAATTGCTTCCCGACACAAAAGCTGAAAATACTGGCTTCTGTTAAGGGCTGGGGTTTTTTGCAGCGTGCCTCGATTTTCTTCCTAGGGGGCTGATCTAAAAGGTAGAGAGAGTACTCAAAAGCTGAAAAGCGGTTATATGTTATAGAAGATGTTTAAGAGCAGCTTCGAGGCTGTCTTGCCAATCTCTTTCATTGTGCTGCCTTTTTGTTCAATTTTCTTGAGAGAGAGGCTAAAATCTCTGTCTTAAGGACGAGCTGCTCCTTTGCTTGGTTCCTACTGGAGACCTGGCAGACTTCTGTGCGTTCTCTCCTTTCTTTGCAGTTACCAATTTTCTAATTAAGTCTCTGTGCCTGCCCCCATTAAATCAATCAGAACACTGCCACTGATCGCAGTGGGAACGGGAGCAGGCTTTAAGGGCCAGATCTGCAGAAAAGTTCAGCATCTGTAGTTGGGGCCAGGTTTTCAAAGGAAGTAACAGCCATGAGCATGTTGTTGTGGGAGCCACTTCCAACCCTGCATTTGCCATGCTGGCCTCAGCTCAGGGTGCAGACCACTTAAAAGCTCTCGCCTTGCTCTGCCCCAGTGAGCGTGGTAGCAATCAAGAGCTGTCAGCAGCCCGAGGAGGAGCAGTCGGCAGGCTCTCTTGCCTGGCTGAAGCAGAGGCTTTGGCGAGTGATTGAAGAGGAACACCCAAATCCTGAGGTCTCAGGACACATCTGAAGTGTTTAGGCTGGTAGCACGACGAGAGAAGCAAAAGCTGCTCATTCTAAATGCAGGGAGGGGTCAAAATTGTGGCATTTGTGGTGCTTTTATGAGCAGTAGAGTATTTGTTTTGTTGTGTGCTCTTATACCCAAGTAATTACTAAGCTTGCCAGCCACTGTCATCAGCAGTGGTGTTTTCCAGTGAACAGTCAGGCTTTCCTCAGACAAAACAGCCTTTTGTTCTTGAGAAACAAATGTGACAGTAGTACACCAGTTCAGCTCAATCACTCCAATTTAGCGAGGGGCCAGTAACAGGAATCTCTCATTTTGGCTTATCTAAGTATAGGTTTGTTTCACCAACCGCTGAGGGCATTGGTCTCTGAGAGCCTGTGGGGCCTCCCAGAGACAGGGCATGTCCTGGCAAGGAAGTGGACTGTCAGCTGTTCTCCCAAAGTAAAAGGATTGACTGGGAGAGGCAGCTAAATCTGCTGCTCACTTAATCTCCTTTGTGTGACATATTTCATTCATGCTTTAGTATATAACGGTTTTAAAAATAGTAGGAGCTTTATAGTTAATTTTCGTCTTGGAAAACAGATTTTTTTGTCAATAAAAGATCAATTTTATTGTTCCCGCCACAGAAAAATTCTCTTTCTGTCCTTACAGTAGGCAGCATAGTTGAATGCACACAATTGTGACTGGGCAGTGACAATAATGCGGCTATGTGTACTAGTATTTTCTTCATCTACCTGTTTCTTCTCTTACTGCTCTTCTGCTGAATCACAGAATCACAGAATGTTAGAGATTGGAAGGGACCTCCAGAGATCATCCAGTCCAACCTCCCTGCCAAAGCAGGATCCCCTAGGGTAGTCCACACAGGAATGCATCCAAGCGGCTTTTGAAAGTCTCCAGAGAAGACTCCACAAC
>WAAF01008606.1:0-14207 GCA_013400475.1 Tricholaema leucomelas
TCCCCTTGTTCTATTACTGGTTGCCTGGGAAACCAGACTGACCCCCATTTGGCTACAGCCTCCCTTCAGGTAGTTGTAGACAGCAATGAGGTCCCCCCTGAGCCTCCTCTTCTCCAGGCTAAACAACCCCAGGTCCCCCAGCCTCTCCTCACAGGACTTGTGTTCCACGCCCTCACCAGCTTCGTCTCCCTTCTCTGCACACATTCCAGTATCTCAACATCTCCCTTGAATTGAGGAGCCCAGAACTGGACACAGTATTCGAGGTGTGGCCTGAGCAGTGCTGAGTACAGGGGAAGAATAACCTCCCTTGTCCTGCTGGCCACACTACATTCTGGCCTCTGATTACAGGGATGGTACCTGCAGGCTCTGCTTTCCTTAGATTTATCACTTGAGAGCTCACAGATCCTGTTCTTATCTCTGGTAACCTGACAATTATTGGGCCATTGCCCTGAGTCTGATCAACCACATACCAATATACCTCTTACACCCCGGGGTCCTTTTCTGCCAGACAGCTTTCCAGTCACACTTCCCCACACCTGTAGTGTTGCTTGGGCTTGTTGTGGCCCAAGTGCAGGACCTGGCATTTGGTCTTATTGAAGCTCACACCATTGACATTGGCTGATCTATCCAATCTATCCAAGTCCCTGTGTAGAGCCTCCTGCAGATCAGCACTATCACCCAACCGGTGTCATCTGCCAGCCTACTGACGACACACTCTATGTCTTCATCAAGATCATCAATAAAGATGTTAAAGAGAAGTGAGTCCTCAGGAACACCACTTGTGACCAGCTGCCAGCTAGATTTGACTCCACTGACCACCACATTTTGGGCCCTTTCATCCAGCCAATGCTTTATCCATTAGAGCTGTGCTCATGCAAGCCATGAACAGTGTCAAAAGGTTTTTGGAATCCTAGAAGGAGATCAGGTTCATCAGGCAGGACCTGTCCTTCAACACACTTTATTCATAAACTATTGTTAAACATGACTGCATTTACACTACACATAAAAACCACTTTACAGCAATACTTCATATAATTCTCTGCTCCCTACTGTTTAGTTTAACATGCACATTGTTTTCTCCCCTCTTTTAAAATGTATTGCCTTAATTTAAAAAGTCATGAAATTATGTTTGCCAGGCAATCTAGTAATCTATTTTTTTTAATAAAAACATGCTTCTTTCAAGAAAGCCTTTTTTTTGTTTCTCTCTTTGGATATGGACAGCTCAGTCAAATCTCATATTTTTACCTCCAGAAGACTGGAAAAATAACTAAGTAAAATAAAGTATCTAACAGTAAGAATGACCACATCTTTGTCATATTCTTTGGTTTTTTTCCTGTGCTTTTTTGTAATGCTTTTAAATCCTTTATATCAAAGATAGCAGCTAAAATCATCTCTTCTTCCGTTAATTAAAAAATACTTGTCTTCAGTCTGGAGGGTGTTTTAGCCCTGTGCACAGCAGCATAGCATCAGAATTATATTCACAGAGTCACAAATTGCATCAGGTTGAATGGGACCCTCAAAGATCATCTTGCCCACCCACTTTGCATTGGGTAGGGACACCTTGAACTAGATCAGACAGCCCAAGGCTACATTGAGTCTCATCTTGAATGTCTTCAGGGTTGAGGCCTCAAGCACATAGCTGGTTCTACTATTTTATCACTCTCATTATAAGGAACTTCTTACGTCTAACCTATATTCTGCTCCAGTTTAAAGCCACTGCCCCTGGTCTTATCGCTACAAGACCTTCTAGACAGCCCTTCCTCAGCCTTTCTGTAGGTCCCCTTCAGATATTGAAATGTAGCTATATGATCTCACCAGAGCCTTCTCTTCTCCAGGCTGAACAACCCCAACTCTCTCTTCATAGGAAAGGTGCAGGCCTTTGGTCATTTTGGTTGCCCTCTTGTGGATCCACTCCTGCAGATCTATGTCTCTATTGTGTTGAGGGTCCCAGAGCTGGACACAATATTCCAGGTGAGGTCTCACCAGATCAGAGCGGCAAAATCACCCCTCTTGACATGCTGTCCACATTTCTTTTGATGCAGCCTAGGATGCGATTTGCCTTCTGGGCTGCAAGTGCTCATGTCCATCTTCTTGTCAACCAGTAGCCCTAAGTCCTTCTCTGCACAGCTGCTCTCAGTTGCAGCATCCCCCAGCCTGTACTGATATCAAGGATTGCCCTGACCTAGATACAGGACCCTGAATTATTGTTTGTGCTCTCTTTAAACCATTGACTGCTGGTTGTTTTTGTCTTTCCTGGCGACTCAGCTTTTGTCTCCTTTGTGTCTTCAAACTAGCCATCACTGTCTATGTTTCTGCTTCCACAACTTCCTTTTTGGCTTTTTGAGTATTTTCTCTTAATGCTCAAGTGGATTCATACTTTCCTCAAACCTATGTATGTTAGTGTCCTAAAAACCCTACATATATACCATTATCTGCATCAAGTGAAGAGAATGAAAGATAATTAAACTTTAATTGAAAAGAAATTGAGCCATCAAAGTGTTTATATGTCTTGCTTAATGCTATAAGTGAACCATTGGGATAGCAAATTCCTGGAACAGGCTTAAAAAGCAATTGCTCAGGTTTGTTTGGTTTTATTTTAATCTGATGTAGGAGAGATCAAAAAATTACAGTGTCTCATAAGCTAGACCAAACATTCCTCTGGAATATCCTCCCAAATGTTATAATAATGTAAAGAAAACAAATGTACTTCCTCTTTTCTCCAAAAGAGACCATCCAAATATTCCCCCCCACACTTTTAGAAATCACCCAGACTAGACTCAGTCAGCTCTGGAAATTTGAATGAAGCTTATATTTACAGCTAGCACAATTTACAAGCAGATATTTACAGTATATACAGTTATAGACAGAAATATACAAGGTAAAAAAAGTAATACAAACACAATTCCCCTCCCAGAAACCTGAGTCCCCAGGAGGGGCTCTCAACCACCCCTCACCTTCCCCCTACCCCTCTCAACCTTACCCCAATCCCAAGGAATAATGGAGGTTCGGCCAGAGGGATTAAAAAGCAAGGTGAAGCAGCCAAGCAAAAGGAGGGTGAGGTTAGAAAGCAAGATGGAGTCCAGCCAGCAGCCTCAGCTTCTCCCTGGCAGGCAAAGCTACCCAGCAAAGAGAAGAAGCAAGTGAAGTAATCTTTGTTTTGCCTTTCTTCTTTACACATCCCAGCAAGACTGTGAGGGTAGACCTCACCATTGTTTTCATTTTACAGCCTATCATCTAGTTCTTCTCACCAAAACATGCTAGCTAGGCTCAAACTAGCACAACTACCAGTCAGGTCACTTTGGCCAGTAAATGAGATGCTTTTTCAAAAAGAAAAACGTCTTTCCTAAAGTTAAAACAATGGTGCCATGAGCTACTGTTTTTATCTCAATGATCTCACATGCTTCCTCTTGTCCCTGTGTATTGAACATCCTGGTTAGACTACATTTCATACTCCACCATACTCACCTGAGTCAATCCTCCCCTTAAAATGTAAGATAATGTATCATGACATAGTAAGACCATAAAGAGCACTTCTGGCATCATGAAACACTGAAGTAAAGATCCTAGATTGTAATATCTCAGGTTTTAAACCGAATATTACATTTTTTATCTCTGAATGGTGTCTGTCTGACACATTTGTCAAGATTTTTTCTTTAGATATTCCTAATTATTCTTGCTCTAAATTAAGAAAAAAACTTGACCTGACAGAAAAAAACATAACCAAAAAAACAAACAAACAAACATAAAGTACAGCTGTTGAGTTTGAATTGAGCCTTAAAATCAAATTTGGCTTTATTAACTCGGAAACAGCTGTGCAAGGAACAGGCTTAAACAAGCTTAGTACCATAACTGTGATGTTCCTACATTATATCTTCTTTCTGTAGTATAAATACACTTTCCCCACAAATTGTGTTCTAAAACCCTTCTCTACAACTACATCAGCAAGAAAATAAGTCCAGGTCCCTTTATTGCTTAGTCAGCAGCATCGTACTTTTAAGTACTGTCCCAGCAGGTAATATGAAAATATTGATGAATGTTTTAGAACGCTGCAATTTTGATAAAAGTACAAATGTTTCCTTCTAGCAAGTTACATTCTATGGCACCACATTTGTTATGGAAAGCCTTAGGGTGTGCAATTATTTAGACATAATTAAGAGAATAAATGTCTTTATTCTTCCATGAAAATTCAAAATGAAAACCAAACTAAAACAATAAAATACAAGGTCAGTAATCTAACTTTCTGAAACCACTTTTTGGAAAGTGAGCACGGTTTTTAAATTCTAAATCTCTAAAATACATTATTAGCATTATTGAATTGGGGAAATAAAATTGCAGATATTTCTGTCTGGTTTTATTTTTTTTTAATTTTTAAAGTATTCTGGCAACTAATAAAAATATTTAACTAGGAAATCCCAAACACAGAATAATAGCTGCAGTTAGGGAGGAAATGTAGCCAGACCAAGTTCAACTCTCCTGAAGGCTTTTTACCTTTGAAAAAAAGTTGCTATTTTTTTAAAACTCCTGAGAACTTCCATAACTGACAACAGTATCTCAAGATGATCAGAGGGCTGCAGCACCTCTGCTATGAGGACAGGCTGAGAGAATTGGGGCTCTGCAGCCTGGAGAAGAGAAGGCTTCGAGGAGACCTTAGTGGCTTTCCAGTATCTGAAGGGAGCCTACAGGAAGGCTGGGGAGGGACAGTTTACAAGGTCTAGTAATGTCAGGACGAGGGGGAATGGGTTTAAACTGGCAGAGGGGAGATTTAGACTGGATGTTAGGAGGAAGTTCTTTACAGTGAGGGTGGTAAGACACTGGAACAGGTTGCCCAGGGAGGTTGTGGATGCTTCCTCCCTGGAGGCGTTTAAGGCCAGGCTGGATGAGGCCTTGAGCAGCCTGCTCTAGTGGGAGGTGTCCCTGCCTATGGCAGGGGGTTGGAGCTGGATGATCCTTGAGGTCCCTTCCAACCTAAACCATTCTATGATTCTGAGATTCTATGAAACTAGCAAAACTGTATTATTGAGTGATATCTTTTATCTATCATAGCTTAGGATGTTTGATGTCAGCATACTTACTAAGACTGACTACTTGATGAATATTTCTCTGAAGCTTATAATATCAATTCAGTTAAATGGGCTTTTCCAAACCTCACCATTCAGGAAGGCACTGTAAAGAAAACCAATAAACAATATAAGTGAATTTTACTGAGGCACAACAGATACAGGAACTAAGTTGTGCTAGTTTGAAGCTAGCTAGAACGTTTAGGTGAGAAGAACTAGATTACAGGCTGTGAAAGAGAAACAAGGATGATGTCTACTTCACTCATAGGCTTGCTGAGATGTATAAGAACAAGAGTACAAACATAGATAAGGCATTTTGGCACTGCTTGGGCTCTGGGCTGCACTTCTCTCTAACCTCACCTACTGTTTCTCTGATTAATCCACTTGCTTCCTAATCCCTCTGGGCAACCTTCCATTCTTCCTTGGTGACAAGGCAATGTCTGGGGTAAGGTTGAGGTGTGGGAGAAGGTGGAAGGGTGGCTGGGAGCCCCTTCTAGGGACTCTGGTTTCTGGGAGGGCTGTTGTGTTTCTATATTACCTTTTAACTTGTATACTCCTGTATATAACTGTATACTGTAAATATCTGTTTGCATATTGTGCTAAGCTGTAAATATAAGCTTCATTCAAATTTGCAGAGTCAGCTGAGTCTAGTCTGGGTGATTTCCAAAATGGGGGGGGGGGAAATGGCGGGGGGGGCATGACAGACATGAGGGACAGGACAGGTAACACTCAAACCATCACATAAGTGAAGAAAGTGTGGAGAATATTTATAAATGGCATCTGCCCTTGAGAACAACCATTACATGTAGATCCCTGCTTCCTGAGATCGATCACTGTCTGATGATGAGAAGCAGAGAATAACATCCCTCTTCACCTTTGCTTTCTGTGCACAACTGTTGCTTGTGATGATGATGATGATTAAATTGCTACTATCTTATTACTGGGTTTTGTTATATTTTCTCTTCTCCCCAGTCATCTAAGAAGGGAGGTGATAGAGTGGCTTTGGTGGACATTTGGGCCCTAGTCAGGGCCAAACCACTGCAAACATCCATCCAGAAAGTAAACATTATTCCCAGTGCCTCCCTGCCATGTTCATCTGGGAGTGAAAAGATTTCAAGCTGCTGAAATTCTTTATCCAGTCTTGACTAAGATGTCAGTCTCTTGGATTAAAACAAAACACACACACAAATGTTTTGTTTGTTGTTTTGGGTATTTTTTTAATTTCTTTCTACAGCAAGCAGATATTTTCCACATATGTAAATCGTATCAAAAGATCGGAAAAGGATAATTGGAATATCACTTTCAGCCTACTACAACTGCAAGTTAAAAACAAACAGACAAACAAACAAACAAAAAAACCCAGATATTTAGTCCAGAAGAGTCAACGAAATACTGATTTTTTGTGATACCATGAACCACAACCACAGATAACTACAGTTATATTGGTAGACTTGTCCCTAGAGACTCATACTTTTTGTATATAAATCACCTTCAACTACAGGGACAGTCCCTGTCTAATTCTGATTTTCTAAATGACAGTTCTAAAACCTGCGTAAGATATCCCTCCAAAGTAGACATTTACAAGCAGAAGTTAGAAGTTCAGAGATGTTGCGATCCTGTGTATTGATATCCCTAAAACAACGATATCAACCGAGTTCAGTTGAGCTTTCAGAGTCTTTAAAATCATGGAAGGACTGGAAAGATTAAAATCATATCAGGATCAATAAATCCATCTCTCATTCTGACCAGTGTGCAGATAGGAGACATGAGAGTGAGAGAAAGACATCCTGAAAACAAGATCTATGAGGTTTATCTCTCACTCTTTTCCTCTGAAGCCATGCAATTTGACAGAATCAGTCAATAACTGAAACTGTCCTTATCTCACAGTAAGAATTAGTGCCTCTTTTGAAATTCTAAGCAATATAAACCTGAGTAACTGTTTCCAAAGTGTGAAGACCCAATTGAATAAGAAGATGCTGTTCTGAATGCATCTACCTCTTGAAATTATCTCAGCAGTTCAGCAGTGATCTGTTCAGTTATTAAACTCACACATCACATCACACAAATGTTTGCCTTTGCAGATTTCGAAGGTAAGACTAACATTTCTGTGGTAATATAGCTTTTCATCGAGCTAATCAGAACTTTAAACGATCCACAGCCAATTTAATAGTCAGAACCAAAGCTTCGCCTCAAATGTAAACATTAATCAATTTTATGGTAATAAAGTCTTGTCAGTAAATTGGTAGTTAAGGTTCTTATTTAGCTTGCTATATCTGTGATTATATTGTGTGTATTCAGACTATGGAGATGTCAAATAAACCTCTGAATTTCTAATCATTTGAATAACAGTCCCTGCACTAGTATAGCATATCAACATTCAAAGCCAACCACAAATGTCTCATTCTGATGTCTAAAGATCTTGAAACTCCATTTTCCTTGTAATGCAATTATAGAAAATCACACATACTCAGAGGAAAGTAAATACTAGAATCCAGACCCTCAAAAAAGCACTTAAGCACCTAACTTCAAAGAAATTAAGCAGATATTAGGTATTTACATACCACTGCGGATCTAGGACTAAACTGCTTTCAATTTTATTCTGCTCACTAAATGAACAGTAACAGCTTACTCCGGACCCTGTACCATAGACTTAACTATTGTCAGAGGAAATGTTTTTTCCCTGAAAGCATATGCCCATGGGATCAGTTTTGAGCAGAAAGGAAAAAGAGTAAGATCAGAAAGTATCTATTAAACCGTCTGATGTGGCTGGCAGAAGAGTGAGAAAAAAGTGGCACAGCTGCATTTCCCACCACTTCATTTGTCACCCACAGTGAATTTGGTGTGGGTGGCCACAGCGGCCATGCCTTGGCCCACTCCAGTTTGCTCACCTTCCTACTCAGCAACCTGTCAGGGGCTGTAGGAGAGCTGCTGAAGCAAAAATAGAAAGCGACAGCTGGTCCCCAGGGTATTTGAGAAGACACATCTGCTTCCACAAGAGCTGGAGCTTTCATGGGGAGCGAGAATATGCTGCTGCTTGTGTAGTTAGCCTGTAACTACTGCAGATGCAGCAACCTCCGTTTGTATTAAAAAGGCTGCTCTTCCCTGGACAAGGGACTCAAATCTCCAGAGCAGCTGCTACATCTCAGGTGAAGCATTACAAGCTGCAACAGGAAGGAGGAATGGAAGTGGTGTTACCATTTGGGCGTGTATACATGGTGAATTGAACAAAGAATTGACCTTTGGTTAGAAAGATGCAGAAAGCTATTGATACTGAAGATAACTATTTTCCTTAGCACAAAGCCAGAGACATGAAAACCCTGAGCAGGGAGCCTGTCTGTGCTAGTCTCATGTTTTATGTACAGTGACCAATTGGAAACAAGATACTATCATGTTCCTGCCCATCCATTTAAAGTTTCTAACTTCAGAGAGGTCTTATGCCTATGATCCTACCTATCCACCTACATTGGTGATTGGGTGCATCTTTCACTAAAATGATCTACCTTGACAAATAAAAATAAAAGATATTAATTTTTAATTTGGCTGTTCAAAATTGTAAAGACATCTACTAGAGCATATGCAATTTGTTCCACCCTGACCAGGTGGTTTACCTGGAAATGCAGAGTAACAAACACTCAAGCCACAAGGGGAAATAAAAAAAGCCTATTTCATCATCAATATAGGGAGCTAATGGTGACAAATTAGCAGACATGGCAGATACAATACACTTTCAGAGAACTGCTCAATTTTATGCCTTCCTCTAGCAAAGCTATTATGTTCCAATCTACAACTCCACTGAAAACTATTATAAGAAAACCAACGACAACCAACCCTTATGCAACTCATCATACTGTAACAACTTCAATATCCTAGGTATCCTGTTCCTAGAGTTTCTGTTGTATTGCTCACTGCATGGACTTTGAAAACCTGTTAAGTGTGACTGTTTGGGTGTTATCCACCCACACACACTTAAGAAAATCACTCAGACTAGACTCAGCCAATCTGGAAATTAGAATGAAACTTTACATCTTAGTACAATATATGAGCAGGTATTTACAATATATACAGCTGCATACAGAAATAGACAAGTGAAAAGAAAAGTAATATAGAAACACAACAACCCTCCCAGAAATCAGAGTCCCCAGGAGGGGTTCCAATCACCCTTCCACCTCCTTTCCACTGCTCTACTTTATCCCGGACTTTGCTTTATGTACAAGGTAAGTTTGGAGGACTGGCCATGGGTGTTACGAAGCAGAAGTATTAGTCCGACAGCAGGTTAGGGAAAGAAGGGAGGCAGCCAAAATGCCAGGGAGCAAATGTGTTATCTATGTTTGTGTTCTTGTCTTTATACATCTCATTAAGCCTATGAGTGAAGTAGACATCACTACCATTTCTTTTTCACAGCCTGTAATCTAATTCTTCTCATTAAAATATTCTAGCTAGCTTCAAACTGGCACAGTAAGAATTATCAGCATTTCATACCATGAACCTGCATTGCCCCATGAATACAAAAAGTAATCAAGCAGCTACACTTAGCTTTTACTTCTGTAACTGCAACTCATGAATGGTCTTTTATTTATTTAAATAAACAAACAAACAAACAAAAAGAAATATTTTCTGAACTCAACTGTTCCTTCTAGACTGTGCTCAGTTTTGGGTATTGCAATATAAAAGAGACACTGAAGTGCTGTAGTAGGTCCAAAAAAGGGCAACAAATTTAATGAGGGGTCTGGAGAACATCTCTTTTGAGGAACATATGAGGGAGCTGAGATTGTTTAGTCTGGAGAAGAGAAAGCTGAAGAGAGACCATGTTGCTGTCTACAACTACCCAAAAGGAGGTTGGAGTGAAGTGGGTGTTGGTCTCTTCTCTCAAGTAACTAATGATAGGACAACAGGAAATGACCTCACATTGTGCTAGGAAAAGTTTAAATTGGATATTAAGAAAAATTTCTTAATGAGTGGTCAAGAATAGGAACAAACTGGCCAGGGAAGTGATAGAGTCATTGTCCTTGGAGGTGTTCAGCACATGTGTAGACATGGCAGTTTGGGATATCATTTAGGATCATGGTAGCATTGAGTTGACAGTTGAGCTTGACGATCATACAGGTCTCTACTAACCTTAAAGATTTTATTATTCTATGGTCCCATTACCCTGGAAATGTGCTGGCTCTGTAATTCACCATTACTGTTTACTTAAAGTCATGCAATGAATGCCATCAGATATCTGCACTGATGTTTTCAGGATTCTTCTCTCAAATAGATTTATTTCTTCAGTACTTTGACGTTTTAGCCACAAGCCACATGCAGTATGTCAGCGGTGATCAAATTTTACCAATTCCTTGTGACAAGCAAAGTAGCACTGATACACTAAAACGAATTAAAAAACTCTTTGGTAGGAAAAAAAACAAAAAAATTGAATGTTATGGTTGAAAAATAGAAATTCAGATTGGATGCCAGAAGCAGGTCACAGTGTAATTGTGGCACTGTTAATGAGTTACATAATCATTTGACACAAAGGGAAAAAAAAATAAATGAGTGAATTAAGTTTATATTAATTCTAAGGTCATTTCCACTTGATCACATTAATAATAGATTGCACATATTTATCCCTTCATAATAAAACTCATCTTGATTGAAAGTTTTTATGCTAGATAATTAAAAACAATGAGTATCTTATTTTTAGAGACTTAAAATTATTTATTGATACAATTAATTTAGTACCAAATATGAATCTCAAAAGAGAGTAATAAATAGTAGCGCAACACAATATTTAGTGATGTTTGTCAACCACACAGTGATGCCAGATATATTCATACAAAAATTAGCTTTCATTATTGTCAATACTTATTTTAGAACATAACTTCTTCAGCAACTTTTCTATATCTCATTACTGTCTACAACTACCTGAAGGGAGGCTGTAGCCAGGAGGGGGGTTTGTCTCTTCTGCCAGGCAACCAGCAACAGAACAAGGGGACACAGTCTCAAGTTGTGCTGGGGAAGGTATAGGCTTGATATTAGGAGGAAACTCTTCCCAGAGAGAGTGATTTGCCATTGGAATGGGCTGCCCAGGGAGGTGGTGGAGTCACCGTCCCTGGAGGTGTTCAAGAAAAGACTGGAAGAGGCACTTAGTGCCGTGGTCTAGTTGATTGGCTAGGGCTGGGTGCTAGGTAGAAATGAATGATCTTGGAGTTCTCTTCCAACCTGGTTTATTCTATGATTCTATATAATTGTTAATGTGGTTTAATATTTACTGTTGTAATTTTTTCCCTCTCCAAGCCTTAGTTATGTTACTGTACATTGTGTTAAACTTAGTCATGTAACTGAACATCAAATTAGACAGTTACCTAAACTGTTCACAAAGTCCATCACCTACATTTTCTCTATGAAAGCATCAGAACAGTAAAATATTTGTCAGGAGTAAATAGTAAAATATTCAATCACATAAAGATGGCAATATAAAACCTTGAAGAAATCCTAATGCTACATTGTGGACTTACACAGTGAGATGGACTGTCATTTGAGTAGGTCTTAATTATCTGAGATTTTAACTTTAGCTTATTTAAAATATATATATATATATATATATTTTAATAACATCTGAATCCTGTGTTTGTAGCTGCTGACAGTGAGAGAGGGAGAGATATTTTTGTCTTAGTGAGAGTCCTTGTTGACATGGATAAATTGGTACAATTCAAATAAACTGAGAATACACGTAAAGGCCTCCTGCTAATAAATGTAGCAAAAGTGTTTGTTTTGAATGTTTTTTTGGTCTGAATTATTTTAACATTATAAAACTGAGCCCACAGAAAAAATATGAAGGCATTTTTATCACTGACAGATGGATGCTAATGAGGATTATTTTTATATTGCCCAAATGCGTTTCAATAAAACAAGCTTCAATAGTGTCTGCATTTTGAACATCTTCATAAAATAGTTACCTTTTTATTTAGTTTTTTAATGTTGCCTAACCACTAGTATTACCATTTTCTTAAGAAAACACCAGCACAAGTAAAGCAAATAACAGGCAAAATCTTTGATCAAGTTAATTAGTTTCAATGTATGTACCAGGTGTAAAAAAACCCCACAGCATACACATGGTTATCTATCTATAAAGCTATGCTCTACTTCACACTCTTCCACACTCTGCAATGATGAGAAGATACATGGAGGCAAATCTTATGGGTTGGATCCTACAAATGTTAGTTTGGCAGAATGGAGTTAAAAATCATTATAAGTTATATTGCTTTGACCATCACAGTGTTTACTCTGGAGTGCTGGGATTTAGTTCTCTGTGTATCTTATGTGGCTTTTTTAGAAATATCATTCTCACCGAAGAAAATCCTTTTCACACTGAAGGAGAGATTACAGCTCGTTTCAAAGTAGTTAACGCAGGTATTTTCTATACATCAACAAAATGACAGATTTCATTGCAGATCAGATGTCCTTGGATGTACCAGGTTCCTCTGGAAAATTTTGTAGTCCTTCATGTTTGAGTTTTAAATATAACTTCACTACTTTATTTCATTCAACTTCTGTGAGGTTGGGTTTTTGTTTGTTTGTTTTTTGTAGTAGCAGCATTTTTTGTTCTATTTTGTTTTGTTTTTACTATAAAATAGCGAGAGTCACTATATTTTTCTGATTGTGATACATTGAATATAATCCAGAATTGTATCAACTGGAACACTCTTGAGAAAAGTTAATAGTGACTGCCGTGCTACTGGGGGTAAAAATAATGACTCTTCTCTTTCAGCTGGCAGATTGACACCAAAGCCTGTTCGATAGCTTGATTCCGAGTGACCAGCAGAATATGTATCTGTGTCAAGACAAGAACATGGATTACAAGAACATCCTTTACCATAAACCGAAATTAGAGTGCAGGTCAAATGAGCTGATAAAATTACTTTCTGTTTTATTTGTAGAGGCAAATCCAACTGAGCAGAGGTACACTTCTTTTCTGGAGGACATGAGAAGGATAAGCAAAAAAAAAAACNAAAAATAGAAATTCAGATTGGATGCCAGAAGCAGGTCACAGTGTAATTGTGGCACTGTTAATGAGTTACATAATCATTTGACACAAAGGGAAAAAAAAATAAATGAGTGAATTAAGTTTATATTAATTCTAAGGTCATTTCCACTTGATCACATTAATAATAGATTGCACATATTTATCCCTTCATAATAAAACTCATCTTGATTGAAAGTTTTTATGCTAGATAATTAAAAACAATGAGTATCTTATTTTTAGAGACTTAAAATTATTTATTGATACAATTAATTTAGTACCAAATATGAATCTCAAAAGAGAGTAATAAATAGTAGCGCAACACAATATTTAGTGATGTTTGTCAACCACACAGTGATGCCAGATATATTCATACAAAAATTAGCTTTCATTATTGTCAATACTTATTTTAGAACATAACTTCTTCAGCAACTTTTCTATATCTCATTACTGTCTACAACTACCTGAAGGAAGGCTGTAGCCAGGTGGGGGGTTTGTCTCTTCTGCCAGGCAACCAGCAACAGAACAAGGGAACACAGTCTCAAGTTGTGCTGGGGAAGGTATAGGCTTGATATTAGGAGGAAACTCTTCACAGAGAGAGTGATTTGCCATTGGAATGGGCTGCCCAGGGAGGTGGTGGATTCACCGTCCCTGGAGGTGTTCAAGAAAAGACTGGAAGAGGCACTTAGTGCCGTGGTCTAGTTGATTGGCTAGGGCTGGGTGCTAGGTAGAAATGAATGATCTTGGAGTTCTCTTCCAACCTGGTTTATTCTATGATTCTATATAATTGTTAATGTGGTTTAATATTTACTGTTGTAATTTTTTCCCTCTCCAAGCCTTAGTTATGTTACTGTACATTGTGTTAAACTTAGTCATGTAACTGAACATCAAATTAGACAGTTACCTAAACTGTTCACAAAGTCCATCACCTACATTTTCTCTATGAAAGCATCAGAACAGTAAAATATTTGTCAGGAGTAAATAGTAAAATATTCAATCACATAAAGATGGCAATATGAAACCTTGAAGAAATCCTAATGCTACATTGTGGACTTACACAGTGAGATGGACTGTCATTTGAGTAGGTCTTAATTATCTGAGATTTTAACTTTAGCTTATTTAAAATATATATATATATATATATATTTTAA
>WAAF01008606.1:14721-49858 GCA_013400475.1 Tricholaema leucomelas
TGTGAGGTTGGGTTTTTGTTTGTTTGTTTTTTGTAGTAGCAGCATTTTTTGTTCTATTTTGTTTTGTTTTTACTATAAAATAGTGAGAGTCACTATATTTTTCTGATTGTGATACATTGAATATAATCCAGAATTGTATCAACTGGAACACTCTTGAGAAAAGTTAATAGTGACTGCCGTGCTACTGGGGGTAAAAATAATGACTCTTCTCTTTCAGCTGGCAGATTGACACCAAAGCCTGTTCGATAGCTTGATTCCGAGTGACCAGCAGAATATGTATCTGTGTCAAGACAAGAACATGGATTACAAGAACATCCTTTACCATAAACCGAAATTAGAGTGCAGGTCAAATGAGCTGATAAAATTACTTTCTGTTTTATTTGTAGAGGCAAATCCAACTGAGCAGAGGTACACTTCTTTTCTGGAGGGAATGAGAAGGATAAGCAAAAAAAAAAAACAAAACACATAATAGAATATTTCTTAAGAGTTACTGTAAATACGTATGGATCAGACTGTCTTGGAGTCCTCTATACCCCAAAATCCCTCTCCCTCTGTGGTTTGAATGGGAGAGGAAAAGGTGTGAAAAGACCTGTTCCTGCCCTGCAGGCATGAAGAGGGGGAGCAAAGGGCACTGCACAGGCCACCCCTCATGCTGGAAGGGCCCTTGCGGCAAGAGGGGTGCCCAGTGCAGTGCCCACACTGGAATTGGCCTGGGGATTGGCTGTGTTCTTCACGCCTAGGCAGTGGTAACTCAGCTCTTTGTCTAGGAAGGGTATAAGTATTGGGGGACTTCCCGCCTTGGGGTTCCTGCNAATTGTTAATGTGGTTTAATATTTACTGTTGTAATTTTTTCCCTCTCCAAGCCTTAGTTATGTTACTGTACATTGTGTTAAACTTAGTCATGTAACTGAACATCAAATTAGACAGTTACCTAAACTGTTCACAAAGTCCATCACCTACATTTTCTCTATGAAAGCATCAGAACAGTAAAATATTTGTCAGGAGTAAACAGTAAAATATTCAATCACATAAAGATGGCAATATGAAACCTTGAAGAAATCCTAATGCTACATTGTGGACTTACACAGTGAGATGGACTGTCATTTGAGTAGGTCTTAATTATCTGAGATTTTAACTTTAGCTTATTTAAAATATATATATATATATATATATTTTAATAACATCTGAATCCTGTGTTTGTAGCTGCTGACAGTGAGAGAGGGAGAGATATTTTTGTCTTAGTGAGAGTCCTTGTTGACATGGATAAATTGGTACAATTCAAATAAACTGAGAATACACGTAAAGGCCTCCTGCTAATAAATGTAGCAAAAGTGTTTGTTTTGAATGTTTTTTTGGTCTGAATTATTTTAACATTATAAAACTGAGCCCACAGAAAAAATATGAAGGCATTTTTATCACTGACAGATGGATGCTAATGAGGATTATTTTTATATTGCCCAAATGCGTTTCAATAAAACAAGCTTCAATAGTGTCTGCATTTTGAACATCTTCATAAAATAGTTACCTTTTTATTTAGTTTTTTAATGTTGCCTAACCACTAGTATTACCATTTTCTTAAGAAAACACCAGCACAAGTAAAGCAAATAACAGGCAAAATCTTTGATCAAGTTAATTAGTTTCAATGTATGTACCAGGTGTAAAAAAACCCCACAGCATACACATGGTTATCTATCTATAAAGCTATGCTCTACTTCACACTCTTCCACACTCTGCAATGATGAGAAGATACATGGAGGCAAATCTTATGGGTTGGATCCTACAAATGTTAGTTTGGCAGAATGGAGTTAAAAATCATTATAAGTTATATTGCTTTGACCATCACAGTGTTTACTCTGGAGTGCTGGGATTTAGTTCTCTGTGTATCTTATGTGGCTTTTTTAGAAATATCATTCTCACCGAAGAAAATCCTTTTCACACTGAAGGAGAGATTACAGCTCGTTTCAAAGTAGTTAACGCAGGTATTTTCTATACATCAACAAAATGACAGATTTCATTGCAGATCAGATGTCCTTGGATGTACCAGGTTCCTCTGGAAAATTTTGTAGTCCTTCATGTTTGAGTTTTAAATATAACTTCACTACTTTATTTCATTCAACTTTTGTGAGGTTGGGTTTTTGTTTGTTTGTTTTTTGTAGTAGCAGCATTTTTTGTTCTATTTTGTTTTGTTTTTACTATAAAATAGCGAGAGTCACTATATTTTTCTGATTGTGATACATTGAATATAATCCAGAATTGTATCAACTGGAACACTCTTGAGAAAAGTTAATAGTGACTGCCGTGCTACTGGGGGTAAAAATAATGACTCTTCTCTTTCAGCTGGCAGATTGACACCAAAGCCTGTTCGATAGCTTGATTCCGAGTGACCAGCAGAATATGTATCTGTGTCAAGACAAGAACATGGATTACAAGAACATCCTTTACCATAAACCGAAATTAGAGTGCAGGTCAAATGAGCTGATAAAATTACTTTCTGTTTTATTTGTAGAGGCAAATCCAACTGAGCAGAGGTACACTTCTTTTCTGGAGGACATGAGAAGGATAAGCAAAAAAAAAAACAAAACACATAATAGAATATTTCTTAAGAGTTACTGTAAATACGTATGGATCAGACTGTCTTGGAGTCCTCTATACCCCAAAATCCCTCTCCCTCTGTGGTTTGAATGGGAGAGGAAAAGGTGTGAAAAGACCTGTTCCTGCCCTGCAGGCATGAAGAGGGGGAGCAAAGGGCACTGCACAGGCCACCCCTCATGCTGGAAGGGCCCTTGCGGCAAGAGGGGTGCCCAGTGCAGTGCCCACACTGGAATTGGCCTGGGGATTGGCTGTGTTCTTCACGCCTAGGCAGTGGTAACTCAGCTCTTTGTCTAGGAAGGGTATAAGTATTGGGGGACTTCCCGCCTTGGGGTTCCTGCCTTAGAGTTCTCCCCCTGCATGTACGGATTCTGCAGAAGGAGCCCCTGGCCCTCCGAAGGACAAGCTCATGAGGGACAGGGCCGTCCCTGCTTTGGATGGCTTCCACCTTAAGCACCCTTTATGCAGGCTCAATGGGCCTTAACGACCCTCAGAGGAGAGAGGGGACAAACATCTGGGCCGTCCTTCCTTTCAGCCAGCCTGACTCACCTGTGAGTAAACTTAATGGCTCAGCGTGATTAATACTGGGGATGCTATGTTTAATAGCTTAAGCTTCTGACTTCCAAAATAGTCAAATCTACCTATGGTATCCTTATAGGTCTTCTCAACCTAACTGAATCTGCTAATTAAAACTAAATTAATTTCTGTATATAGTTTTGGGGGCGGGCTTTGGGGAACATAAAATAACTCTAATTTTATATATATTCCTGACTTGGCGGCATTAATTCCCTGCCTCCACAACACAGACACAGGTCCTCCATGTAAGAGAAGCCCTAGCATACAAAGCAATTTAAATTTCAGTAGTCCTCTGCTCTCTCTCATCTTCTTGAGAACTGGAATACACTAGAGTATACTCTACATTACTATTTAAGCCTGACCTTTAGACTTGAAGCTAGTGTATATCTCTTGCACTAAAATTGCACTTCTGTCATATCATAGAATCATAGAATGGTTTAGGTTGGAAGGGACCTCAAGGATCACCCAGCTCCAACCCCCTGCCATAGGCAGAGACGAGACACCTCCCACTAGAGCAGGTTTACAGTCCCTAGTTGGGAAAAGGTAGGACAAATGAAAATAGAAAACACATAGTCTTGAACACAAGTTCATAATATGAAGATACATAGCTACAATTCTGTCTCTACATGGTTCTGTAAACTTTTCTGATTTCTACACAGACATCTCAATGTCTAGACATCTAAAGTATTAAAATGGTTTCAATGCTTAACGAGAAATAAGATATGAAAAACAACACTCTTGACCTCTGGACTAAGACCTTTTCTCTGAACAAATGACTTTTTTGCTGTCACACAACTGTAAGATCTGAATTTTATCAAGAAATGTTATGTCCTGAGAGGGCACAAATTTATGAGAAAGTGTTCTTACAAGCATCATAAGAAAAATGCCAGAAAAGGCATTTTTCCAACATATTTACTTAAATTATTATCTAGAATATAGAGAGCAGGAAAGAGAACATTCATGTGCATCTACAATTGTAAATAAGACAGACTATAGCTCAGTAGAACTGTAATGTCATGTGCCTTCAAAATCCATACTGTGTTTTTTTTTCTGTGTAAATCCTGTTTTGATGTTAAGACAAAAAGTGTAATTCCAAAGAAAGCATTTCACAAAAGCTTTTAAAAAGTTTTCATTTGCTAGAATAATATAATTATCATGTTCCCTTCCTCGACCCTTTGTAAATTTATTCTGTCAAGAGAAGTCTGCAGAACATTTCATTTAAATTAAAATTACTTGTGTTTTCATTTAATCTATAAACCTCATTGCAGCCCTAAAATGACTGGAGGTTGACTATGCTGGATAGCATTTTTTATTATCTGACATTCTGAATAGAATTTCCGTGTACAAATGTTCATGATTGAAACAACAGACCTATTTCTTTTTTCTTTTTTTTTTTTTTTTTCCCCTCTCTCTAGGACATGGAATTATTCCAAAGATTAACTTAACCCATTGTGTTTATGATACCAAATTGTATTTGGAGATTATACAATGGATTCATCAGTGAGCTGTAACTGCTTTACATCTTTCTGGCACCACAAAGCAGATGTAAGTTCTCTGTGCTGGCTAGCTTTGCAGCTGCTTTCTGCTGCCAGCGTGACACAAAGCAGCAAGAGCATCCTGGTGAATCTGGTCTGTACCTGATATCTGTTAGATTATGTCTATATCTTCACACATCACTACTCAGGACTTTGGAAATTTAGTTTACAGAGCAGGCAATACAATGGGAACAACAGGGCAGACAGACTGACAAATTGACAGGCTAGCTTTTTTCAGGAGTTAGATACAGATCAAAGCTTTCAGACCAAGCATTCCTCACGTATTTCTCAAGGATTTATGTCCTGTATATACAGCACATTACAAAGCTATCATGATCTCTCATTGCATGTCCTAAGTCCTTCCCTTCCAGAGGCCTTGACATTGCAGCACACTCCCTTCCTTGAGAAATGTAGTGATTTTTTTTTTCCCCTTTTTTACAACCATAACTGTTCTTCTGCTGTTTGGATCAGTTCACATCTTGCTTTAATTTTAATTTTTTTTTTTTCATCTGGTAAAGATGATAGCTTCCTCTCAGAAAGTCTAATTTGAGTACTCAGATTTTCATCTGTGTTGTCATGCTCTCATTGAATCCAGAAGTAGCAGCTTGCCCTAAACACTTCAGTGCTCAGGAAAAGGTGACCTGCTTCAGGCATTCACAGAATGATTCAAAAACTGTCAATCCACCTTGATTACTTCCAGCTGTACCTCAAGTCCTGCTTGAAGCATTTCTGGGCTATGTCAGGAAGAAAATACTATCTTTGTATATCTCTAAACAGAGGTAGTTATACTATCATCTTCTAATTCAGAAGAGCAAATGGTTTCCATGGTATGCTGGCCAAATAACTCAATATAGAAGTCTGTTCTAGTCTGTTCTTTTTTTTTTTTTTTTTTCCTGGGGCTTAATTAGAAATCCCTTTAGTGGAGCAAGACAAAATAAGAGATAGCATTTATGGTAATTTTTCAAGGTTTTTCTTTTTTTCCCAACGAAAACAATAATCTTTCCAAAATGTCAATATAAGGGAGGCTGTAGCCAGGTGGGGGCTGGTCTCTTCTGCCAGGCAACCAGCAATAGAACAAGGGGACACAGCCTCGAGTTGTGCTGGGGGAAATATAGGCTGGATGTTAGGAGGAAGTTCTTCCCAGAGAGAGTGATTTGCCATTGGAATGGGCTGCCCAGGGAGGTGGTGGAGTCGTCGTCCCTGGAGGTGCTCAAGAAAAGAACTGGATGAGGCACTTAGTGCCATGGTCTAGATGACTGGATAGAGCTGGGTGCTAGGTTGGCCTGGCTGATCTTGGAGGTCTCTTATTTAGCCTTACGTGCTAAATATATCCATGACACCTTCCAGACAAAACTACTATAGTTATGCAAATAAAACTATTTTATGAAACCAGATAATATACATATATGATTTTTTTTTTTTTATGTCTTAGATCTGCAGATTGAATTACTGCAATGAAGAAAATGCTTAACTATTTCTAGTTCTACAATGGTAAAAAAGATGTTTAAAAATATTTCCTTTTTTTTGAAGGGTGGGAGACTACTCTGTGCTTTGAAAATGGAAAGATCTATTCCCATGGTAGCTGTCTGGGCAACCACTGTGTTTAGTATAATGAAATTGCAAGATGGCTTGCACTTGTTATATATAAAATTATTATGGAAAATACTTCCTACAGTGAAAGTGAAGATAATGGTTTTGTTTAGAGATAACACACACCTTTGCCAGGGAAGATTAATGTTAACTGATGATATAAAACCAGTGGAACTCTGAATATATAAAAGTATATTTTTAAGTTAGTATAGTTATCTCTGTATGGAGTCAATAAAATTATGCATATAGACAGATCCAGAGATACATAGAAAACTCTGGCACGCATTGCTTTTCAAGTAAAAATAAAGCACATTTTGTTTACAGTAACTGTTCTCAAGTTCTGACTCTTTTTGGGAATGGTACTTCCACAAAAAGCCACTTACAGATCCCTTATCCATTTGAAAGCCTAGGTTGTGTCAGTTTATCCTTATATCATAATGGCTGAAATCGGAGATGCCTTACAGTTTCATCTTTCAACAAGGTAAGAAAAAAAAATCCAAAACTTGATTTTGCTTTTTTCTGTCAACATTGTAACATTTCACAAATTTCATTAAGTTACTTTCTTTTCAAAGTGCTCAAATTGCTGAGGTGAACTGAAATTGAGAAAACCTACATGTTGACCACTTTGTACTCTCAGATGGAGACTATGGAAGAGCTAAATCAGGGCCAAAATGCAATCCTGCTTCTCAAGCAATAGACTTACTGATATATCATACATTGCAGCACAGTCACTGGACACTTGACAACAACTAAGGACAGTGGAAGCATCTCGGCATAACTGGAATTGTTATTACCCTGATGTTAGTGTACTGAATGGGATTTTCACAGAGCAGTTTGAGATGCAAATAAATTCAAAACTATGAACTCGGCAAAATGAAATCTGACTTATAGATACTTTGAATCTGTATTCAAACCAAACTCCTAAAAGACTGAGATTTTCTCATTGTTAATAACAACACATTTACAGAGCAAACAAATAAACACAAAAAATAGAATTCTCAACTCACTAATTAGGAGTTCAGGTAGTTAACTCCTGCATTTAGCCTGCACATTTGTTGAGAGTCAAAAGTAATTATGTGCTCTGCAACAGTAGAGTAGTTACCATGTAGTTACATGAATTTAGAGAATGTATTTGGTATTTATGCACCAAAATTTAAATGCACTGTCAGCAGTACTAATGACTGAACAAAATAAACTCACATAGCCATTGCAACCTGTTGTAATATAGCAGTTTGGAGAGATAATCCTGGGAGGAAAGAAAGCAGCACTGCACATGTTGTTTTCTTCCTTTGAGAGTACTTGCTGTGAAGGCATACTTCCTTTGCTCATTAAAAAGCAGAAAATTCTATAAACCAAAACAAAGAACCTTTCTCCTGACTGGATGTGTTACATCTGAAGCTAAATATAGTTTACCGTTGGAGCAAGATGGTCAGAAAGTGTCTTTTGAGCAGCATTAAGTCTCTTAAGCAGTTCCAGCATCTCCCCATGCTGGGAGTGAACCACATGTCCGGCAGGAAGGCTGTTGAAAAATCTCAGCCTCCAGCTGTGGGAGGAAGCAAACCAGCCAGCATT
This sequence comes from Tricholaema leucomelas, assembly GCA_013400475.1. Classification (NCBI taxonomy): domain Eukaryota; kingdom Metazoa; phylum Chordata; class Aves; order Piciformes; family Lybiidae; genus Tricholaema lacrymosa; species Tricholaema leucomelas. The sequence goes on from WAAF01008606.1 coordinate 22,584, forward strand.
GTGGGGGCCAGTGCTGCCTTATTATCCCAGGCTGCAAATGCATGGCTGTTCAGTCCCACCCCTTACTGCACTGGGAACATTTTGGGTACAAAAACTAGATTTCATCACTGGAGCTTTCCCTTAATATCTCTCTCCAAACAGAATGCTACACACCTGGTAAATGTCAGACTGATGATCATATGGAATTCTGAAATGCACTTTACAAAATAAACCTGGGCTTGTATGATTTTGCATCACATTAATGAGAATAACTTGCTTTTCCAAATACAGGTAAAAGTATTTAGAGTGCTAGCATCATAGCACCAAGGTTTTCCCATGTTATTAAGATATTAGGACATCTTCCATTGAGAATAGATCAAGGGAATTGTGCTCTGTATGTCTCAGGTTGGTCAGAAAGTGGCTACTTGAAACTGAAACACACAGTTCTAGAAAATACCACAGAGATTTTCTTCTAATGTTCTGTATGCAAGCTTAAACTCACTATGTCCTAAAAACTTTTATTTGGGTTTGTAATAAATGACTGATACTACTGTGATTAAACAAATAATTTTATTTTCATGGAACAAGATTGTTTGTCTAGGACTTCTAAAAGGTATGAATATATAAAATATTTTATGAGGCTTTTAAATTCTTGATAGTAGAGATTCATCATGCTCTATTCTCGTAATGGATGGCCAGGAACAAGAGGCTTCTTTTATTGTTTCTTGTAAAACCAGTGAAATGGAATCAATTGAAATACTGTGCACAGAGTCATAGATGCAGGATGATAGAGCTTTTTCTGAATGGCAAGAACACAACAAAGTGCATTTGAAGAGCTGTGTTTGTATGGAGCAGACCTCTCTTCAGAATTAAATGTCTGAAGAAGCTTTGCTTAAAGTGCTGTTTAATGGCACGGCTCTTCAACCTCTCCCCATTCCATTATGACATGGGCACTGCTGCTCCTTTCCTGTGAGAACAGAAGCAAAACAGCAGGGGAAAAGGTTGTGGTTTATTTAACCCAAATGACTTCCATTTGTTTTCCAAAATGCACAAATATCTAACAAAGGAAAGTACTAGATCAAATCAACATGTTCACACTATGTGAACTTACGGTGACTGTAAGGTGGGGAGACCTTCTACACATTAAAGACTCGTTTATGTGGGAGAAATGAAACAATTTTAACTGGAAATGGAAATTACAGAGACCTTCTGATTGTGACGTTTTGCATGAAGCGCAAAATGCAAACTAATGCTAAGCGTTCTGTTACAACTCAGCTGCCTGTGCGTATAAATAAGGTAGGAGTTTGATACAATAATTTGTATTCCTTTCGTCTGTATGAACTGTGTTCTTGAACGCCTTAGCAGAACTTGAAAATGTAAATATTTCTCATATTCACATTTATAATCACACATCTCCCTTGTTTCTTAATGTTTATTATCACTATCAGCTTTTCTATCCCATGCGCTCTTCCCTATCATACCTTTAGTTTGTCATAACCTAGCCTAGGCCTTAACACCATATCTTCACACAGCATCTGTTGTAATGAAAGGGAAATCAATTAATGTGAGATGAAATTTTCCAAAATTAATATTGTTTATTAAGTTTGCTATTCAGAACTCTCATCCCCCCCAATGACTAATTTTAATAATAATTGGTTCTTGCATGGTCATGGAAACATTTTACAGATAATAACAAGATCTAGTAATAACCAGCAAAATATAGAAACATTAATTGAACTGGAAGAGAATGTTCTTGAAGCCATCTACTGCTCATGGTCAATATACCGCTTGCCCACTAGATGGACTCAAGGAGCTCTTTTCTGCTTATGGCAGAAGGCAATGGAGAATTACAAAGAGGCTTTAAGTATTTACTCACAAAATCATTATTACCTGACTCATAGGGTTAGCTACAGCTTCAGACAGTAACCAAATGCTTTCAGGGAACTCTGTCTTGTCAGCTGCTGAGACTTGATTCTTCCCAGGCTTTTGGGGAAAGGAGGCAGACAATCTCTGACCCTTTCTTCTGGCTCCTCTGGATAATCTGTGTATCTTCAGGACTTCTCATCTTGGCAAGAGGCTTTCAGATATAGGGAGGATGTCTTGTGATGTGCAGTCTCAGCACAATGTCATGTTGGCTATGCAGGCCAATTGCATGGAGGCATTTAGAGCCTGTCCCTGATAAACTCACGACAGTGGAGTTTCCAGGCAAGTAATAAGGCAGTAAGCAATGGCAGCAGGCAGGAGCAGGCACAAATACAATGGCAGAGCATGGCAGAGCACACACTTCATTTACCTGCGTATCTCTTTTTAGCAATGTGGGATGAGATTAATTGCCCTTTGGACACACAGTAGCCAATAAGAATGGCAGTTATCCAAGCTTGACCATATTAGGTGAAGTCATAGGCTTGCTTTACCCAAATTTGGGAAGAGCATAGGCCTTGCACAAGGCAGGCACAGGCTAAGTGGGTGTACCTTGTTTACCACAGGACCAAGACAATTCTAGGCAGACCAGAGTCCTTAGACTTAGTGGCTCCAGGTTTTTTTGTCTTCTTTCCTGTGGTTGCTTCTCCCCATAACAGAAGGAGGGAGAGCAGAAAAACATTCCTGGGCAAGCCAGGATATGTGTAAGCCTATTTGGGGTCTATCAGGTTTACCAGGACACCTGTACAGTAGTGTTTTTTTATTACAAAAATTTAGACTATAATATAATAAAAGGATAAAATTCAAAAGTATCCCACCTTGAAATGAATCACGGCTTTTTCTCTCTATCTCCTTGCAACAGAAATTTGTATATAGGATCTTTTTTTGAGTGTTTACCCTTTCGAGGTTTTGTAAAGTGCTTCATAAACAAGTTTTTTTGTACTGACTTCTGTGTAAAAGAAGTCATTGATGTATCAAAGAAAATATTCAAATTCACATAAATGTGTTCTGTTTCTATCACACTTACACACAGATGGGCATGCACAGATTTTTGGAGCACATTTCTATTACTTCAAATATAATTGGTGCCTATTAGTCACTCAAAAAATAAAGTTTGTAAATAAAGTGAGAGACAGAAGCTGTATTTTTAACTTTAAATTAGAGCCAAAGAAGGATTAAGTTGGCATTTGTGAATACAAAACAAACCCAAGACCTAAAATAGTACTATGCGCCTTAGTATCTGATACAGGATTTTTTACAGAGCTCAACTAAATCTTTTACTCATCTTTTGCTAGCGGCTAAAAAAGTATTTATTTTTAGTCTGGAGAGGAGAAGACTAAGAGGGGATCTAATAAATGTATATAAATATATGAGGGCTGGGTGTCAAGAAGGAAGAGACAGGCTCTTCTCATTTGTTCCCTGTGATAGGACAAGGGACAATGGATGTAAACTACATCACAGGAAATTCCACCTTAACAGGAGGAAGAACTTTACTGTAAGGGTCACAGAGCACTGGAACAGGCTCCCTGTGGAGGTTCTGGAGTCTCCTTCTCTGCAGACTTTCAAGAACCGCATGGATGCATTTGTGTGTGACCTGCATTAGATTATATGGTCCTGCTCTGGCAGAGGGGTTGGACTTGAAGATCTCCAGAAGTCACTTCCAACCCCTAGCATCCTGTCATCTGTGATCTTGTGAAAACAGTCTGCAATATCTTAACTGAAAAAGAATGATTTCTAAAAAATATTATTCCACTTATATTCAGAGTATTTGCTGCTCAACCTAAACTTTTTTTTAATTTTATTTGTGATTCCTTTCACAGCATGGTCCAAGGTTTAAAATCATTATACATTAAGAAAGACTTCTTAAAACAGCTGTTGTTCTTGATGTCGTTCCCTACTCCTTGGCCTCATATTCTTCTCTTTGTCTTACAATTCCCAAGCCACTTCTGCCACTCTTCTTCTGGCTCTTTTTGTTGTTGTTATTGTTGTTCTTTTGGCCAGAGGTGCTAACTTCAAAACAAAATCAAAATAAACCTATTTTCACATTAATTTTTTAATCCAGGATTAGTAGGCTGCATTGACAAGAGCTGTTGATATTCTTCTAATCTGTGGATACTCTCCTGCTGGGTCCATTATCTTCTCAGTCTTTGTTTTACTACTTAATACTGTTAGCAAATGTCAGTGTTCATCAGTATCACAGTTTGTTTTACCATAGAAAATGCTTTCAGTTGAGTAGAAATGATAGGTGAAATGCCATTAGAGAAATAATATTAAGTGCTGTGACTCAGTTCTTCATGATGATGTTTTTATGATCTTTTATAGCTTACAAAAGATTACACTTTCTTGACAGACAGAAAAAATGAGTATTTTAATACATTGTTATGACCCATCTTCCCAGTGCTTGCTTCACATTATCTCCCAAAGGAGCAGGAGGATATAGTGGCAAAAAAGAACATTTCCGCAATACATCGTATGGCCCACAGACAAGTTTTCTACTGATTTTGAATATCATAGAGGGTCTTCAATAACTGTATCTGCAGGAATAAAATACTGACAGTGTATTGTATAGTGTATTCTGTATAACTCCTTCTAAAATAACTGTCACGGGAAGGCAAGGCAAGGGAAAGAAAGGGGAAAAGGGAAGGGGAAAGAGAAAAGGAAAGATCACAGTATCACAGTATCACCAAGGTTGGAAGAGACCTCACAGATCATCAAGTCCAACCCTTTACCACAGAGCTCAAGGCTAGACCATGGCACCAAGTGCCACATCCAATCCTGCCTTGAACAGCTCCAGGGACGCGACTCCATCACCTCCCTGGGCAGCCCATTCCAATGGCAAATCACTCTCTCAGTGAAGAACTTTCTCCTCACCTCAAGCCTAAACTTCCCCCAGTGCAGCCTGAGGCCGTGCCCTCTCGTTCTGGCGCTGGCCACCTGAGAGAAGAGAGCAACCTCCCCCTGGCCACAACCACCCCTCAGGTAGTTGTAGACAGCAATAAGGTCTCTCCTGAGCCTCCTCTTCTCCAAGCTAAACAATCCCAGCTCCCTCAGCCTCTCCTCGTAGGGCTTGTGCTCGAGGCCTCTCACCAGCCTCTCTGGACACAAAAGAGCAGACAAAAGAAAATATGTGTTTCTCACTCTTTTTATTATGGCTGAACTTAAATATAAAACAACATATTCATGGAACATCTGTGTAATAGTAGACAAACATAAATAACCTAAATGTATAAATATATTAATTGTACTTGTTCTGGCTGGTGAAGGGTTAATTTTCTTTGTATCAGCCAGTATGGTGCTGTATTTTGCATCTGTGACTAAGGCAGTGTTTGTAACTCCAGTGTTTTGATTATTACTGAGCAGCACCTGACAGCCTTGAGGTTGTTGAGTTTGGAGGACTTTATGTTGAGGGGTTTTTTTCTTTGTTTTGTTATGTTTTGTTGTTGTTGTTTTTCCCCGTTCTGCTTCCTTCAGTGAGCAAACTGAGGGTGTGAAAGAAGTTGGAAGGGAACACTACCTGGGCAATTGGCACAGCCTCAGTCGAATCACCCAAACTGACCAGAAGGGTATTCCAAGCAGCAAAACATCATGTTGAGCAATGCAAACCGCTGGGAGGTAGCCATTGCTCAGAGACTTGCTGTGCATCAGTCTGCTTGTGGGAGGTGATGAGTTATTGCCTTCATGTAACATATTTGAGTTTTTATTCATCCTCTTTCCTCTATGTCTTAAACTGTCTTCATCTTGACCTGTGTGTTTTCTCATATTTTCTATTTCCTGTCTTGCCCTGCTGGAGCAGAGTGGAGCAAGTGAGCAACTGTGAGAAATTCAAGAGCTGCTTGACAATGCCAACTCCTCATTGTATAAAATACAGGTATTTTCACATCTGAAGAAGAAATAATCCCTTTGTCTAATAAAAATAAGGGAAAAGAACACTTCAAGTAGTGAAAAAGAGGTCTGGTAAGAGGAGCAGCCTAATTTACAGAATCCTCTTATGTCCTATGAAGGTAATCTCAAACCGGTGTGGTCTGTAAATATTTACTGAATCTGTAAAAGTACAGTGGACAGATAGAGAGAAGAATAGGAAGTGACAAATTGTTTGCAATCAGAGGAAAACATTTAGGATAAGAAAAAGCTCAGTTTTAGCTCTTCCTTCTGTTCATATATTTTGTCTCTAGAGTTAATCAAGTAAAATGAGAAAGTTCCAGTGTGAGGACTGACGAACATTCTCAGCAATCGAAGATCTTAGTGACCCCTAAATTTTCCTGTTAAAAAATAGCCCTGTTAAAAACTAGCCTAGTTAAAAAGTAGACATTTAATTTCAATCAAAGTTTCTTCGATAGTATACACACTAAATATAGATAATTAAAATCAGAAACTTAAATTCATGCAGTAAATATGCAGTTCCTCCTTATGCCCAAAGGTAGGTGTCACTCTATTTTAATCACATGATTTAAATCTCAGCCTTCTCATTAGCTTACAAAACAACAGCTTGACAAGATTTAACTATATGGTTACTTTGGTGAATTCATTGATAGGTCATTTAATCAATTCCACAGTACAGGAAAAGGAGAACTTATCCTTTTCAAAATTTATTCTGAGTAGGAAAAAAAAAGAAAAGGATGCAAAAGGCTGAAAGAAATGCTGAATTTGAAGAAGTTGAGAAGAAAAGTAATTACTTATTTGAAACTATTACTCAATTGCTATGAATCATATTCCACATTGTCATCTTAATTATAAACAGATAAACCCCAAAGTTTGAAGGTGAATAAATGCTTATTTACAGCTTACAGCAAATACAAATAGTTCTAAATGCTGGAAGCTATTTCACAGCAAGCACTTTTTTTCCCAGCTTGTACCAAAGCGGTGGTGAATGTCAAGCTAGTTAATCACAGCCTTTTTCTCTAACTTCTAACCTTTTTCTGTGGCTTTCATCTCTACAATGTCTCAGTCTCCATTAAAGTTATATAGGCTACTCTAGAGGCAGAGCTTGCTAAAAGCAGTCATGGTAAGGTCAACATGCAAAATGCATGCAGCAGTGATTATTTTCAGACGTACAGGAGCATTGTGAGAATATTGAGAATATTTTAAATAAGGAGTGAATACTCAATGCAAACTGATAGACACTGGTTCTAGTGCTTCTGGAAAGATTATTATTTTTATCACTGTTTTAGTATGTTGTGGTTTATTTGATTTTTTTTTTTTTTAATATATATATATATGAGAGCCTTTGTAACCTGGTTTCTAACACAGAGCAACAGCGAAAATAATTTGTTAGGAAAGCAAATAAATAAATACATATTTGGAATCATATTGTGCACAGAGAACTGTTGACTACATCAATAAATCAAACCAATCAACAGATTTCAGTTATCATATATTGTGTTTTCTATTGCTTGACTGGATTTCTTTTTGTTTGGTGTTGCAGTCTTTTTTTTGCAAAGGCTGTGTAAATTTAAAGTCACCTGCTCAATGAATGGTATCTACTGGTTAGTATTACCTTATGGGCCTAAAATCTCCTTTCGACCCAGCAGCTGTAACTGGCACATGGTATTTCATAGAATTTTTCATTGAATTTCTTAGAATCAACCAGGTTGGAAGAGACCTCCAAGATCATCCAGTCCAACCTAGCACCCAGCCCCATCCAGTCAACTAGACCATGGCACTAAGTGCCTCATCCAGTCTGTTCCTGAATGCCCCCAGGGACAGTGACTACACCACCTCCCTGGGCAGCCCATGGACCTATCCTTTCAGAGTTATAGCTAGGGTATTTGCTCCCCAGCAGGGTTCAATAAACAAATATTGTGAAAATTCTAACCAGACATCTCCTAATTAAATTCAGATTATTAAATATAGTATCAAGGAATCATAGAATAGAATCATAGAATCAACCAGGTTGGAAGAGACCTCCAAGATCATCCAGTCCAACCTAGCACCCAGCCCTATCCCTTCAGGTAGTTGTAGACAGCAATGAGGAGGTCAGCCCTGAGCCTCCTGTTCTGCAGGCTAAACAACCCCAGCTCCCTCAGCCTCTCCTCATAGGGTTTGGTTCCAGGCCTCTCACCAGCTTGTCACACTTCTCTGGACACATTCCAGCACCTCAACATCTCTCTTGAATTGAGGGGCCCAGATGTGTAAACTCAAACAACAACAGAGAGTTTCACAATTGCCCAGCATGAAAAATAGATGCAGAAACTACTAGATTTATACAAAAGAATAATTCCTTTTTCATTTATGAGCACTGAGAAAGAATATTCATGGCTCCAAGAATACATATATATTTTAGCAAGTTAAATCAGATCAGTGATACATAGAGTACCATAGATAAAGACACATAGAGGACATAAAAATAAACAGGAGCTTTCATAGAAAGATTTTCACAAGAAAAGAAACAAATAAATATATTTAAAAATATATAGTATTTTCATATCTAAAAATCACAGTATGATGTTGTGTATTTCAGCATCTAGGAGACATGTTAACAAAGGCAAAATGGTGTTTGAGAACAGATAAATTACTTTCCAGCTTGGAATAGGTAAGCACACTGTCAGCATTGACTTTATAAAGGTTATTGATTAATAAACATGAAAAAGTCTGTCCCTGACTGCTGAGCACATGAAGTCACATTACTATTTAAGTTGTTTCTTTGCCTAAGTTGTTCCAGAACTCCATTGTCACAAACATATCTGTCACAGGATGTACATTTTAGGACATTTTCCCTTAATCACTTCACACTTCTATGCAAATTTCCTTTTTTTATTTTGGAAAAGACACTTGTCATTTTTTACTCTACTAAAATATACTTTTACTATTACACTAAATATGGTGATGAATCAAATATTTAATATTAAAGAAACTAATATGCATATATATATATATATATATATATATCAGAGCTAGGATCACAACCTAGGCATCATCTTTGACTCATCCTGCTCCCCAAAGATGTAGCCCAGCTACATCTCATTTTTGTTGATTCATTCTGCATAATAGCTGTAAGATACCATACTCTTCTCTGTCTGTGCAGTTAAATCTCTCCCTAGATCCTCATCATCTTATATCTTGCTTATTGAAAAGTCTTACTTTTCAGTCTTGAAAGATGATATCGCCTCACTCAAATCTATTCAGAATGCTACTGCGAGGAATATTTTCCTAGCTCACTTCTCCCTTTATGTCCTCTCACTGATTTTTCTATCTCATCAAGTACAAACTATTTGTCTTTATTAACTGATACCCTAGTGGCCAATTCTCACACTTTGTACCTACACTTTTGTTTCCTATAAGCCCTAGCCTGCCTACTTTCATCACTCTTGTTGCAATTTGCAGCAAGCAATTTCAGGCTTACTCTATACTACGGATCTCCTTTAAAAGCTCCCTAGAGCTATCACAATCCACCATCAATTCTCTTCCTAAAACCGTTATTGGATATAAAGCATAAAAGAAACCAAAGCCCCCAAGCAATTGGCACACTAAAACACAGCCTATATTGCCAAGCAATGTTTACCTCATGATTTCTTTGCAGTGCTGTTTGCATCCTACACTCGGTACTTAAACTGTAATCTGAACTAGGTCAAGAAAATAATTCAACTTCACATCTCATAGCAGAAAAAGGTCATAATTTATTGTTTGGATTCCTAGGCATTACTTGAGTACAGCTAGTAGCTGACAATGCTGCTCTAGTATTCCTCGTCCTATATCAGTCTTTACTATTGGTATTAATTTCATGTGCTGTTTATATTTTGATTTTAGAAAGATTAAAATTTATATTAGAAAAACATTTTAGATATACATGAAACACACTGAAATATATAATTTGATTGGAATTGACTGATTTGCAGAAAAAAGGCATTTTAAAATGTACAATAGCTTTAAATTATTGGATAGAGAGGGTCCTTCTGTCCATGATAAACATCATCACTCAAGCTTGTCTTTATGAAGAGCCAGGGCAGGGAAAAAGTCACAAGGCTATAGTCCGAGTTTCTGTTGGTCTCTCCTGCCTATAAAGTAGTTTTTATGTGGCAGGTTCTAATGTTGACAGGCATCCAAACTTAAACTAAATTTTACCTATATATTGGTCTTACATTGTAACATACACAGTAACAAGGTCAGTAAAAGATAATGGTAAATTTTACAGCATGAACATAGACCAAAGGATTCAAATCATTTAACTGGGATGTCATGACAGCCAACACTTTCTCTAGATCTGTCTGCATGCTCGTCATGGATTTCCTTTCCCTAGGTGTGGGGAAGAGGCTGGTGGACATCAAGGCTTTACTCTGTATGTAATCAGGGTGCAAGGAGGCATAATTTGTGTCTGTCAACTAGGAAGACCTTCTAGGTTGCCTAGAAAAATGAGAATCTTCAATCTATAAAACTTGTTAAATGCTTATATGTAGATAAGTAACCAAAAATCCTCCAAGCAAGGAAACAAACAAAAAAAAAACCCAAACATCAAACTAGCCTACAGTACTCTACAAAATGAGTTGACAAATCATTTCAAAGTATTGATAAAATCAAGAGAAATGCAATATGGAAACAAATATCTCAAAGGCAAGAACTTACACAATTTGAAAACTTGTTGCTCAGCTCCTAATTCTAAACTTGTCAATGCAAGTGATTCTTTTTTCACAGTCTCAGAAGGTATTTCAGCCATAGATAAAAAGGCTTTATGCATCAATCATAAATTGAATGTGACAATGTTAAAAAAAAAAAGATCAAAATATCTCTTACATAGTAAACATTGTGAAATTTCTGAACTTTTTTTGAACTAGAAAGATTTCTAAGGAGATGTTAATCTCATGATCTAATATGATTAATATGCACACAATGCTAAAGGAAAATGAAGAGAAATAATGTTGATAAATTATGCTTATACTTTTGTTATGTGCATTATATACATTGCAGATAGGATCATCTTTTGCCTTTGTTTTTTTTAAAGGTGACAGTACAGACTACTTTCAGCATATATGTCCAAAAGTAACACTTGTGGTGTAAGAAGAATGTGCAAAGTTCTCACTTAAATTATCTGAAAGATATGTCCAGACCATTACTGCATCTGCCACACATAAGGAAATTGCTATTTTGCATTATTTATCTGTTCAATGGTTTATGGCTCCAGGTATTCCAGGGAGGACACAAATCCAGTGGATATCATCAAGATACCTGTGTTTGGTACTGTGATTTAGCATGTTCTAAGAATTCATAATGTCTGTATGGCCAAACAGCTGGTTGTACATCTGAGATAGCTCAAGTGTGCAGACAATGTTGATTTAGTTTGCTTGAAACTTGTGCTCCCTAAAATAACTTTTATTTAGATTGAACTTTTTAATGTGAAAGAACAGCTATTCCATGAATTTAAGAAGCATACTTACCAATGATACTAAGGTACAAAGGATTTTGTGGTTTTGACTGTTATCAGTCCACTAGGGAAGGAAAATGAAAATCATAGAATCATAGAATGATAGAATGGTTTAGGTTGGAAGAGACCTCAAGGATCATCCAGCTCCAACCCCTTGCCATAGGCAGGGACACCTCCCACTAAAGCAGGCTGCTCAAGGCCTCATCCAGCCTGGCCTTAAACACCTCCAGGGAGGAAGCATCCACAACCTCCCTGGACAACCTGTTCCAGTGTCTCACCACCCTCACTGTATAGAACTTCCTCCTAACATCCAGTCTAAATCTCCCCTCTTCCAGCTTAAACCCATTCCCCCTAGTCCTGACATTACTTATAAATAGTCCCTCCCCAGCCTTCCTGTAGGCTCCCTTCAGATACTGGAAAGCCACTAAGGTCTCCTCGAAGCCTTCTCTTCTCCAGGCTGAAGAGCCCCAACTCTCTCAGCCTGTCCTCATAGCAGAGCTGCTGCAGCCCTCTGAGCATCTTCGTGGCTCTCCTCTGGACCCGCTCCAGCAGTTCCATGTCCTTCTTGTATTGGGGGCTCCAGAACTGCACACAGTACTCCAGGTGGGGTCTGACGAGAGCAAAGGGGGAGAATCCCCTCCCTTGCCCTGCTGGCCACACTTCTCTTGATGCAGCCCAGCACAGGGTTGCTGTCTGGGCTGCATGTGCACACTGCTGGCTCATGTTGAGCTTCTCGTCAACCCAGACCCCCAGGTCCTTTTCCTCAGGGCTGCTCTCAGCCATTCACCACCCAGCCTGTATCTGTGAGTGCAAAGTCTAAAACCACAATTCTGTATACAATTATTTAGGGAGTTCTCCTGAATTAAATCAACCCTAAGTATCATCTATTTTTTTAATGCCTGCAATTATATAACATAAATCTTGAGGTTAGTTTTTGCTTAATTTGCCAGTCCTTTGGACCATTTGATGGACATACCTCTGCATTTGCATCCTTGCTCCTCTGACTCAAGAGTAGATTAATCTGTTAATAATAAATGTATAGGTATTAAGAAACCTACCATCTTCCACCACTAAATAAATCTTACACAGAGATTTAAAAAGCACATTAGGAACACAGTAATAAAGTGGAAATTTAGCATGGTTTTAATAAGAAACAAAATAAGTGAAATTGCAAATTCACTTTATTGTATTCTGATACATTTATTTTTCAGTACTTGTTTACTCTTACATAAAGAGACATTAGTGTAAAAAAAAACCCAATGTGAATACACTTAAGAGGCCAGTGAAGTGACACATTTACTATGATATATAGAGTACTGCCATGGTTTAACCCTATCCAGAAGCTCATCCCACAGAAGTACTCACACACTCCCCTGTATCAGGATGAGAAGGGAATAGGAAGGGTAAAAGTGGGAACAATCATGGGTTGAGATAGAAATAGTTTAATAGGTGAAGTAAAAGTGGCACATGAAATTAATTCACCACTTTTCATCAACCATCTTCAGGAAATCAGAGCTTCATCACGTTACTGTGGAAGACAAATATCATAATTCTAAATGTCCCTCCTTTCTCTTCCAGCTGCTATTTCTGAAGTGCAATATCTGATATTAAAGGATTTTGGTCATTTGAGCCATCTGTCCCACCTCTGTACTCTTCCAGACACTTGTGCACCCTTAGCCTGCATACTTGTGGCATAGAGTGAGAAGTGAACAAGTGGATGCAGCCTCAAGTTGTGCCAGGGGAAAGTATAGGCTGGATGTTAGGAGGAAGTTCTTCCCAGAGACAGTGATTGGCATTGGAATGGGCTGCCCAGGGAGGTGGTGGAGTCACCATCCCTGGAGGCGTTCAAGAAAAGCCTGGATGAGGCACTTAGTGCCATGGTCTGGTTGATTGGATAGGGCTGGGTGCAAGGTGGGACTGGATGATCTTGGAGGTCTCTTCCAACCTGGTTGATTCTGTTCTATTCTATTCTAAGTGGCAAAAGGTCTTTATTCTCCATAAGCACTGCTCAGCAATAACTGAAACATTGTTTTGTTGTCAACGGTTTTATCACAATCCAAAATGCAGCATCATACAAGCTCCTAGGAGAAAAAAAAAACCAACCCTTTATTCCAGAGTTTGCTATCAACATTGTTTTCATCACAGATACAAAATATAGCACCATATGTGCTTTTAGAAAAAAAAAAAAAAGCCAAACCAAGCCAACCAAACAAAACCAAAGGCCCTTACCCCCCCCCAAAAAAAAAACAACTAAACCACCACAATGCTACAAGTGCCTTAGATTTTAAAAAAACACCACAATAGAAAATAAAAAAATCACAATGGTACAAGTGCCTTAGATTAAAATTATTTATTGCAATTCTTATTATTGAAAAACTGAAAAGAACAAATTCAGATTACTTAGGGGCAGTCCAGGGATAAATATCCTCAAATTCCAGATTATATCCCTGTCTTTCATTTGGTTGCACATACAGCTGTAAGAAAACGTCTCATATGGATCATTACCACATTACCTGGAGCATATTTTTAATCAAAATGGACCTCAAAATTCCACAAAGAAGACAAATGGTCATCGGTATGGTTCCCTACATCCAAACATCACTTTGCTCACTGTAAATTGGTCCTTTCTATCAAATGGGCAGCTGCATTCTGTCACTTATATCCTCAGCGTGAGCTTAAGTTGTCCTTCTATTTTTTCGTTCTACTCCATCATGAAAGTAATAAAATTATAAGTCACCAGAGGAGGACTCTGCTCAGAGAGGAAATCACACAATCTCTTAACCAGATGCAGGTGGAGTAAGAAGGCTTAGTGCTATTGTACTGTTTGATCATCTAGAAGCAACTGCAAATCTAATCAGATCCCTATGCTGAGAATTTTACGAACAAAAACCAGGCGCATACACTCAAAGCAGAGGAGGTGGTATAACCTCATCCAAAGCCTCCTGTTGCTTTCCACATCCCACAATAATCATTTAAGTCTGAATTGTACGAGACTTAGGCAGCTTGCTCTCATCTGTGTCTGAGAATCACCCAGACATGGGAAAATATTTGACAGCTTTTTATTTGGGATGAGATAGAGGTATAAAGCTCCATGTCACGATCATGCTGAAACCATCATACCTATAGTTTCATTTTCTGAAGTAAAGCAATAGAGGTTTGTGTCAAATCCGATTACATTTTACAGAATTTCTGTAGCAGTTCTTACACCTAGCTTCAACCAGCCTTATTTTAAAAGGGAGAAAGGTTGCCAGTGCTACCAATGTAAAACTAATGCAATACATTCACTAGTGAGGCACTCAAAATATTAATTAGTAGATTATACTGAAGACTAAAATATGATTTTTTTCCAGAAACACCAACAGAACTGCAACTTTAATGGTTCTTTTGAGTTCATGGGTTCTTATGAATGACAGTAGCGTGCTAGTTTGAGTCAGATTGGAATATTTGAATGAGAGAAATTAGATTATAGGCTGTGAAAAGGAAACAATGGTGATGTTTACTTCACTCATAGGCTTGCTAAGATGTATAAAAACAAGAACACAAAACAGAGATAGGACACAGTGTGTGTGTCTGTCAGAGTTTGTGTTTCTCCCTGGACTGGTTCTGTGTAACTAATCCTTGTGCTTCTAATCCCTCTTGCTGATCCTCCAAACTCACATGTACATAAGGAATACTCTGGAATAAGGTAGAGGAGTGGAAAGAAGGTGGAAGAGTGGTTTGGAGCCCCTCCTGGGGACTCTGATTTCTGGGAGGGCTGTTGTGTTTCTGTATTACCTTTAACTTGCATATTTCTGTATATATTAGTGATATATTGTAAATATCTGCTTGTATATTGTGCTAAACTGTGAATATAAAACTTCATTCCTTAACTTCCAGCTGGCTGAGTCTAGTATGGGTGATTTCATAAGAGTGTGTGTGGGGAGGGTAACTCCCAAACCATCATAAGTAGCATCCAAGACAAACAACAACATATTCAACATATTCGTCTGTTACCTGGATGAACAAGCAGAGTGTACTCTGAGCAAGTTTACTGATGACACAGAATTGGAAGGCGTCACTGACACACCAGAAGGCTGTGCTGCCATTAAATGGGACCTGGACAAGCTGGAGAGTTGGGTAAAGGGGAACTTCACAAAGTTCAACAAGGGCACATGTGGAGTCCTGCATCCGGGGAGGAATAATGCCTGATGTGCAAATGAGGGGTTTATCTACTGGAAGGCAGCTCTGCAAAGAAGGACTTGGAAGTACTGAAGGACAACAGGTTCACCACGAACCTGCAGTGTGCCATTGTGGACAAGAAAGACAATGGTCTTCTGGAGTGGATTAAGAAGAGTGCTGCCAGCAAGTCAAGGAAAATTTTTGTCAAACTTTACTTTGCCCTAGTGAAGACTCTCCTGAAGTATTGTGTATAGTTCTGGCCTCCCCAGTTCAAGAGGGACAGGGAACTACTGGAGAGAGTTCAAAGGAGGGCCTCAAAGCTGGTTAGAGGACCAGAGTGTCTCATTTCTTTAAAGCGAGGACGGAGATTTACTGATCAAAAGTGGCTCCGTTGTATCAACCAGGAAGTTGAATCTGAATTTCAGTCATACTCCTCCTTCAGCCAACACATAAGCAATTAGCAAATTTCTACTATTGCATGTCTGAATTTAAGGAGAACAAATAGAGAGTCAGAAGAAGTTCCTTTCTTAATCTCAACACACTGCACAAGTTTCTCTCTGGTACCTCGGGATTGCTACCTATGATCACAAGATTTAGGGTGCTTTGCAAGCAAATAATAGCAACAATAAGTAGTATAATTTGTACAGAGGTTCATATTTACCAATCTCTGTGAAAAGGATAATTACTTCTGAAAAAGAGGTTCTGTTATTTACATTTCTTCAGGACATACATACTGTTACATGTGAATAGACTGAGAACATATTGTGTGTATGTATTCTATCATCACTTAAGAGTCCTTTTTAAACCAAGGGTAAACATTCTCAGAAACCCAAATAAATATGAGCTCACCCTTTGCTATTAGCTGATCAAAATTTTGTAAGAGCAAGAAAAAAGGCAAATCAAAAAGCCTGAGTTTCCACAACCCATCAGCAACCATGAGAGAATACTTGTTTAAAAATAATTTTAGGCATGTTCTTACTTAGAGCAGAATTTCAAAGCAATCAGAATATCCTCTTGAATTTATTACAAATATTATTACAAATTATTACAGCTACTTCCATCAATGAAAAATAAATTAAAACAAAACCAAAATAACACAAATGTTCTCTGGTAGTCTGCTGAGTTCACTAAAGGGCTTTTTTTTCAGTAACTAGTTAATTTGATAGTTGTGTATACATGATTTTTGTAAGAATCTGTAAGATTTAGTAAGAATCTAGTGTATAAGTATGATCATTCATATCTCCTTTAGAAAAAAAAAAAAGTTTAAAAACAAAAAAGAAAGACAAAATTCACATTCTGTGTTTCAAGTTTCTAGTTCTACCACCGTGTCCTAAATAGAGTAGCGGACAAAAACTGGTAAGTTCACAGCAGGATATTGGAACAAGATGATATCTACAGGACTAATTCTAAAGTATGGTTCTACTTAATGTAATAAAGAACATAGGGGCATTGGAAGGGATATGTGTGTATGTGACTTTAAGGTATTTCTTCTTTCAAATATATTCTGATTCTTCTATACCATTCAGAATACTTTTCTAAAGATAAGAACACCTTTACATGTGGAAATGTATCAGTTTTGTTCATTGATGTTAAACAAGCCTTCATTAGACAAACTCAGTATTTATGGAACTGCTGGAGTGGGTCCAGAGGAGAGCCACGAAGATGATCAGAGGGCTGCAGCACCTCTGCTATGAGGACAGGCTGAGAGAGTTGGGGCTCTTCAGCCTGGAGAAGAGAAGGCTTTGAGGAGACCTTATAGTGGCTTTCCAGTATCTGAAGGGAGCCTACAGGAAGGCTGGGGAGGGACTATTTATAAGTAATGTCAGGACGAGGGGGAATGGGTTTAAGCTGGAGGAGGGGAGAGTTAGACTGGATGTTAGGAGGAAGTTCTTTACAGTCAGGGTGGTAAGACACTGGAACAGGTTGCCCAGGGAGGTTGTGGATGCCTCCTCCCTGGAGGCGTTTAAAGCCAGGCTGGATGAGGCTTTGAGCAACCTGCTCTAGTGAGACGTGTCCCTGTCTATGGTGAGGGGTTGGAGCTGGATGATCCTTGAGGTCCCTTCCAACCTAAACCATTCTATGATTCTGTGTCCCTTGAACTTAATGGACCTGCCTCAGGAATTAATTTGACTCAATTGTTTCAGCTAAGTCTTAAAACAGAATAGAGGAAAGAACCATTATTAAGTGGCAATAATAGAATAAAAAGTGCTAAAATCTACAGGATTGGGATCAATCTGCTGGGCTAATTAAAAGAGAAGAAACACATCTCCAAAAATGTTACTGTACTGTAACACTGATCACAGTCTTGCCTTCCTACTGCTTTATGGCATATGCAACTATAGGTTTTCCAGATAGTATGGCTTAGAAAGGCAGCATGCTCCCTGTAGTAGCACAGGCATGCCATAAGAAAAATAATTTTAAATGGAGATCACATGCCATGGGACATTGATCCTGATTTATTATAATAACATTCTACACTCAAGTGCAAAATATGTTCTCTGACTACCCTTTAGTGGTTGAGATTCCATTACTTTTTTATTCCATTGCCTATTACATTTGTCTGACTCCATGAATAAGGGACTATGTGGCCAAAAGCCACTAGATCTTTTTCTAATTTTTACCAGCTGCTTTGGTTAAAAAAGTAAGGTGCCACTTGTTTCAAATCTTTGCCCTTTTAAGGTAAAATCAGCAATCCACCAGTTGTGGTGAAAACCTGGTACCGATGTTGTGTTATCAACCCTCTCTCCATTTATTACGTTTATTGTCTTTCATATAGAAGAAAATTTGAGCAGCAGCTGCCACTGAATCATTGCAGACTAACAATGCAGAAAAGAAAGGCTCTGAAAATCAATGAATAAGGAGATCCAAAAGATATTTTGGTTCCTGATAAGGAAAACAAACAAAATCCAAAATAAACAACGAAACAAACAAAATACCCACAACACAATATACATTTAAAAAAGCAATACTTAGATTTGTCGAAGGGCATTACTACCTACAATATTTGTACTAGTCAACAACTAGGCAACTAGTCATTTCTTCACATACTTTCTCTATTTTCTTATGTTTACAGTTTATACGACTTATTTCAACATAAGGGCTTGCTTCTCATGATGTCCAGGCGAAATGGAGATGGAATTCACTTGGTGCTACTATTGTAGAGACTGGTGTATTATAGCCTGGATTTCCAATTGTTGGCAGTTATTCCCATTACTAGCACAGATCACACAAGAACACATCCAGACAGGCCTTGAAAGTCTCCAGAGAATGACACCCCACGACCTCCCTGGGGAGCCTGTTCCAGTGCTCTGTGACCCTTACAGTAAAGAAGTTCCCCTTTGTGTTGAGGCAGAACCTCTTGTGCTGCAACTTACACCCATTGCTCCTTGTCCTATCACAGGAAGCAAGTGAGCAGAGCCTGTCCCCCCACTCCTGGCAGCCTTCAGATACTTAGAAACATTTATCAAATCCCCTCTAAGTCTTCTCTTCTCCAGACTAAAAAGCCCCAGGTCCCTCAGTCTCTCCTCATTAGCCATGCCCTCCTGTCCCCCAATCATCCTTATAGCCCTCTGCTAGGCTCTCTCCAGCAGATCCCTGTCCCTCTTAAACAGGGGAGCCCAAAACTGAACACAGTATTCAAGGTGAGGTCTCATCAGGGCAGAGTAGAGGGGAAGGGCAACCTCCCTTGATCTGCTGGACCACACTCTTCATGATACACCCCAGGATCCCCTTGGCCTTCTTGGCCACAAGGGCACATTGCTGTCCCATAGNACAAGGGCACACTGCTGTGCCATGGTTAACTTGTTATCCACCAGGACCCCCAGGTCCCTCTCCACAGGGCTGCTCTCCAACAGACCACCTCCCAAGCTGTACTGGTGCAGTTTATTATTCCTCCCCAGATACAGGACTCTGGGCTTGTCCTTGTTGAACTTCATCTGCTTTTTCTGTGCCCAGCTCTCAGTCTGTCCAGGTCTTGCTAATTATGAAGTGTATAATGAAAGAAAAGCAAAAGGAATGAAAATCCTGGATGTGAAGCCTGGAAGAAGGTCTTCCTTATTTTATCTCTTTTTCTATATTTTTGGTTGGTTGGTTGGTTGGTTATTTTGAAATGCCGTTGCTGCTTCTCCTGGGCCTAACAAGAGAAAGAGACCCTCTTATTCCGAAATGTATAACCAATCCACCACTGAGAGAGGAATTACAGGCACAACCAGAAGAGACTGTTTCTCTCTTGAAAGTCTACTCCAAACTTAAAGATCCTGACAGGTTGCAAATGTGCCCTAAGTTATTTGTGTTATCCAAGCCTTACGATAAAAAAAGTCATTCACTTTCTGAAACTTTAATACTGAGTTCTGAAAAACACCACTGTAAAACACATCATTAAGACAAGGCATGAAATCAGCTGCGTGACAATGTCTGTGGAAATGTAACTTTTAATACCTGATTTTTTTTATTAGCTATTACATGGAGATGCTATTTATAGTTTACTAAAACCTTTAAAAAATAAGACTCTAGGAAAATCTGTTGCCACATTTGTCTGAACTCCAAATGTTCCAAGTGATTCTTTTGCCTGCTTCTGCGAAAGCGGTGGGAAGAGGATGTTTACAAAACAAATTAAAATGAACTGATAACATTCAACTTGTCTTCCAGGGAAAAAGAGTTGAAAAAATAAGCATTTAGCGAACATTAGGCTGTTCTCTAAATGCAGAGTTTTGGGGAGATATCCCTGCGAATGAAAGTGCACTTTGATTTGCTGGTGGTTCCATACCTGGTTAAAATGTTAATGCTGGCTCTTCAATCCAGTTGATAGTTTTGTCTTCTTCATGGCACTCAAAGTGTGTGAGGAAAAGTATAGAAAGTGAAAAATTATACAATAGATAAACTTAGCCTACAAAGAGAAGAGAAAACCTACTTGTAGTTATTTAGAATAGAATAGAATCAACCAGGTTGNGGCAAAAATTAATTTCATTTGCTCTGATCTATTTATATGTGAAAAGAAATCCAAATTGATGCTGCAAAAGATGTCTGTCCAGTTAACTCTGATTGCATCTACACTTGTCAGTGAATGAAATGACTGAGCACAATCATCAGTGGTCTCTGATCACCCTAAGTATTGAAAGACACAGCACTTAATGGAAGTATGATTTTTAGAGTGTAATGTGCTTCTGAACCGAAGTTGTTTAAGCCTTCCCTTTGAGAGCATTGCCAATGACAACAATGTTTTGTAATTTAATTGACTGATGGAAAAAAAATCCAGTATGTTAAGGAACCAAGAAAGGAAAGGAGGGGTAGGAAGGGGAGATATCTGTTCTTTTTCAATGTCATTTGGCAACCTGATGAGCTCTGAGAATTTGTCAAACTTAAACTGAACATGCCCAGACAGAATTGTTCCTTTTCTGTATCTCAGAGCAGCTTTGATGGCAAATGGGATATTATTTCTATCTTTTCTGTCAGACAGTTATAATGTACTATGTTTATAAATCCACCACCAGACTGACTTTTGTTAAATGGTCTTTCAAAATCTCCTTACCTCCTTGAATAAGCAGTACTGACTAAAATGTCATGAGGTGCCGATATATATTAAGTTGAAAGTTCCCTTGATGTTTTACTTTTTCCAGACCCACTAACTACTCTCCAGTATTTCTGAGAAGAATGTTTTCTGTAAGATTATAAATGCCAAGACTAACAAGCAGACTTTTATGAACGCAAGATAATAATATGGTTTTAATTTGAACATATATGTATTCTCCCACAGAAAAGGCATCCCCGGTAATGTTTTTTTGGAAGAGATATTGTCATATTTTGCTTATTCGTGAAATGTTATCTGTCTTTGTGGTTCTCGCCTCTGCCTTTCAGAGCCTTAACCTGAAATCTACTGAATTAGATACTGCAGGAGTCATAGAAACACCACTTCTAAAAGGGAGCAGTTCCTGAAAATATAGAACATTAGTGCATCAGCATTTTGAATATTGCATTCTTTGGAATTTCAGAGAACCACTGCTGAAGAGGGTGATATTACTGAGATGCTGAAAGTCTCAGAGGGAAGTGCTTTGTTCACTGGAAGATAAAATTATTTTGGATGTTTTCCAAACACAAAATGCAAAACATTACCAACTAATATTAGAGTCAAATCATGTTTCAGATTCCAGGGAGGACCTGTGATGAGCTATGATGAAGCCACAGAATTTCTGCATTTCCTTTTGAGCTATTTAAATGAGGAGGTTTAGAAATCTTTACTACTATTAGCAAATCTAACCCAGAAAATAACTCAATGAATGGCATCTGATTTTTTTTTTCATTATCAAATATAGTTATAGCTCTGTTTAAATCAGTCTGATTTTGTTGTTTTAACACATGGTGTTGAATTTTCAGTGATAGAATCAACCAAGTTGAAAGAGACCTCCAAGATCATCCAGTCCAACCTAGCACCCAGCCCTAGCCAATCAACTAGACCATGGCACTAAGTGCCTCATCCGGGATTTTATTGAACACCTCCAGGAATGGTGACTCCACCACCTCCCTGGGCAGCCCATTCCAATGGCAAATCACTCTCTCTGTCAAAAACTTCCTCCTAACATCCAGCCTATACTTCCCCTGGCACAACTTGAGGCTGTGTCTCCTTGTGCTGTTGCTGGTTGTCTGGCAGAAGAGACCAACCCCCACCTGGCTACAACCTCCCTTCAGGTAGTTGTAGACAGCAATGAGGTCTGCCCTGAGCCTCCTCTTCTCCAGGCTAAGCACCCCCAGCTCCCTCAGCCTCTCCTCATAGGGCTTGTGTCCTAGGCCTTTCACCAGCTTCTTAGCTCTACTCTGGACATGTTCCAGCACCTTAACATGTCTCTTGGATTGAGGAGCCCAGAACTGGACACAGTTTCATCTACAGTCAAATAGGATCTGGTTTGCATCCCTGCCAGCATTGCACCCCAGAGTAATAATTCGTAATACCAATATGGTTAGATCATTGTTCTCCAATAATCTCTTTATTGCTGTCATACAGTGACTTATATGCCAACTTGGAAGAGGTGTGCATAGCTAGCTTAGTTAAGATTGGTACATGTGGAAGGCACAGATAGGCTTAAGGTTATGTGTGAGGTACAGATAGGTTAAACTTATATGAACAACTTGCAGGGTCAGCCTCCTGTGGCCAGCAGACCCTGCCTCCTCGCAGCTGCATGTGGGAGGTTGCTTTCACCGCCTTAGTTCCTGCCTCCAGGATGGGCTCAAGGACACTTCGCAGCACAGGTTGCTCGTGGTTATCAATTCATGTCCTCTGTTAGCAAGAAATCTGTCCACCCATACCTGCATTCATATGTTACATGAATATACATACAGATTTAAACACATACAAGCACATTAAGTACTAAGTGCATACATATATGCACGCATATATGCATGCATGTTCATATATATACACATTAAGGCAATTATGAAACTGATGTGACCAGATATATTTGAACAAAAAACGTATTGAGAGTCAATCTGAAAAAAGATTTCTTTTTGCAGGCATAGAAGAGATAGTTAAGAATGGTGTGTAGAGAAAATATTTTACATATGTTTAGCTAATTTCATGCAAAGTAAATTAAGACACACTTAAGACACACTTGTTTATACAAACTACTTCTCCCCCAGCAGGATCTGCAGTGTTTTGTACAACATCTACTATCAAGAGTAAGCTGGCAATAATTTCTGAGCTTTGCAAGTGTTTAGAAGCTCAAAATAAAATCTCAGCAAAATAAGGATGAACATGCTTGGTCAGAACCTAGACAACCGTCATATCCCTGATATAAACGTTCAATTGCAGCTACCTAAGGTAAGAATTACAAAACCAAAACAAAATTCAGGCAAGCAAAAAAGATGAGAAAGTGAGAAATGTTAGGGTGATCCCTATCCTGGCAGACTCTGCTTGCCTCTCATATGTAGCACATTGGAATATTTTGCTAGACGTGGAGTATGGGTCACAGTATTCCAATAGATGGATGAGCAGATAGACTAGAATAGAATAGAATCAACTAGGCTGGCAGAGACCTCCAAGATCATCCAGTCCAACCTAGCACCCAGCCCTAGCCAGTCATCTAGACCATGGCACTAAGTGCCTCATCCAGGCTTTTCTTGAACACCTCCAGGGACGGTGACTCCACCACCTCCCTGGGCAGCCCATTCCAATGCCAATCACTCTCTCTGGGAAGAACTTCCTCCTAACATCCAGCCTATACTTCCCCCGGCACAACTTGAGGCTGTGTCCCCTTGTTCTGTTGCTGGTTGCCTGGCAGAAGAGACCAACCCCCACCTGGTGACGACCTCCCTTCAGGCAGTTGTAGACAGCAATGAGGTCACCTCTGAGTCTCCTCTAGGCTAAACACCCCCAGCTCCCTCAACCTCTCCTCATAGGGTTTGTGTTCCAGGCCCTTCACCAGCTTTGTTGCCCTTCTCTGGACACTTTCCAGCACCTCAACATCTCTCTTGAATTGAGGAGCCCAGAACCAGACACAGTACTCAAGGTGTGGCCCTAGTAGATCTATCTACTCATCTTGTGCTACTACACCTACCTATATTTAACATTCCTTGTATCATTCATGGTAATAACTTCCAGAATTCAGTTCTGCATCACATGAAAAAGATTTGGTATCATTTTATTAAAACAGCCATTAGTGCATTTCTTCTTCTCCTCAATTGTCCTTGTCTAGACATAAAATCCTGATGTATTTAGTCTTTCTTAAAGTAGCTGATCACACTTGCCATTATTCTGCAAACATTTCAACAAGACTTTTTTTCTATATATTGCTGACATTTTCAGAAATTTGGCTCAGAGAACCCTTTTCTGATATCTAATTAGAGCTAATTTAGAATCTTCTATTGTCCATATTTTACTAGCATTATTTTCCCTTATTTCTTCGCATGGAAGTAATTGTGTCTACAATTTTGTCACTTCTTTGTTAGATCATCTTTTCGTTCAGTTCTCTCTAATTCTTACCAATTGTTTGCAGCCAGGTTTAAGTTCAACTGTTTTCAATAAGTTTCTGTTACTAGCAGACTTTTCTACCTGTTCCCATGAGGTAAAAGGAAAGCTACTGCGATGGTTTGGGTGTTACCCACTCAAAACACACTTTGGAAATCACCTAGACTAGACTCAGCTGGCTCTGGAAATTTGAATGAAACTTTTATTTACAGCTTAGCTCAATATACAAGCAGATATTTACAGTATATATTACAGAAATATACAGTATATACAGAAATATACAAGGTAAAAGATAATACAGAAACACAACACCCCTCTCAGAAACCTGAGTCCCCAGGAGGGGCTCCCAACTGTCCTTCCACCTTCTCCCACCCCTCTCAACCTTACCTCAGTCCCAAGGAAGAATGGAGGTCCAGCCAGGGGGTTAGGAAGCAAAGTAGATTAATCAGAGAGATGGCAGAGAGGCTAGAGAGAAGTGCAGCTAAGGCAATGCCCCAACAAAAAGAAGTGCCTTGTCTATATTTGGATTCTTGAGGTGCTGGAACGTGTCCAGAGAAGGGCAACAATGCTGGTGAGGGGCCTGGAACACAAACCCTATGAGGAGAGGCTGAGGGAGCTGGGGTTGTTTAGCCTGGAGAAGAGGAGGTTCAGGGCAGACCTCATTGCTGTCTACAACTACCTGAAGGGAGACTGTAGCCAGGTGGGGGTTGGTCTCTTCTCCCAGACAACCAGCAATAGAACAAGGGGACACAGTCTCAAGTTGTGCCGGGGGAGGTATAGGCTGGATGTTAGGAGGAAGTTGTTGCCAGAGAGAGTGATTGGCATTGGAATGGGCTGCCCAGGGAGGTGGTGGAGTCACCGTCCCTGGAGGTGTTCAATAAAATCCTGCATGAGGCACTTAGTGCCATGGTCTGGTTGACTGGATAGAGCTGGGTGATAGGTTGGACTGGATGATCTTAGAGGTCTCTTCCAACCTGGTTGATTCTATTCTAAGGAAAGAGTTTGATGTAACATAAGATATCATAAGCATAATGCTAAAAGCAATTGTGACTCAGTTCCAATCACGTCAGAAGCTGCTTTCACCCCTAATTAATGTAATAATGCAAGGCATGATTCCCTTCTCTTGGGCAATTCTGTATTTTCTTTCTGGAGGCTAATGTGCTGGGGTCCTGTATGTGTTTGAGGTGGTGCAAAGAGTAAGTAGCATAAAGCATTTTGTCCATATGCCCTGCAAAAGATAAAGATGAACCGGAGAACAAGAGAAAGAGAGAGCCGTTTGTTGTTTGCTTTGTCAGCTCTTACTTGCTTTTGGAAGATGGCCAAAGTCAGTGGATAGATCTAGCAAAGTACTCAAGGAGACGAGGAAAAAATCTCTCTCCTCCTCTGTACACACCTGTGCTTCAGCCTTGAGGAACAGATGCTCCCCTGTCTGAAGGAGAAAATCTAGGAGGTATGCACTTGCATGACCATGGTGAGGGCAGAAAGAAATGGGATGTGAAACCCACTTTAGTCCTAGCTTCACAACTATGTGAATTGCAGGAGAATTCTCCCCCAAAGAATGCTGCTCCTGTTTCCAGTGGAAAATCACCCAAGAAGGGCAAACAAACTGATACTGCTTCTGATTTTTCTGAGGACTCACAAAGCTCTAGGCAGAATTGGAAGGGTTCTGCCCCCAACCAGTTGGAGGAGATGGACAACTGGTTTTATTGGACTATAAGGAACCAATGGCTTGGCATGTTGAACCCATTTCTATTTCTGGTGTGGCAGAGGGATATCCATTCCTGCACGTGTTAGAAGCTGAGCATCAGAATGAAACCACAGTTTGCTTTCGCTTGGAGGGATGGAAGGAGTCACTGGGCTCGACTACCCCACTCAACTGCCCTGGGGTGGAAACACAGACCCACTGTTTGAACTCATCATGAACTGATTCATACTGTAATGGAACTGAGTGGAACTCCATAGCTTCTTCAGTGAGCAGTCTTTTATGTACTGCAAAGCAATCTCACTTTGAGTGAGAATGGACAGTGACCAACATATGATGTCTACTGTTTGATGTTGATGGCTACTGGGCATGGTGCAGATGGTATAAAATAAGGTGGAGAATGTCATGGATTGAGTTAAACCTGCTGCAGTTCATACCATACTGCAGTCATGCCAGCTTCAAAAATGAAAGTGCGGACTGGAGCAAAATATTATGACCAGATTGCAACATGAGAGGCTTCCTGTTCCAGTTGCTGCTTCTGGTTTCTGGGTTCTTGGTGTTGCCTCTTTCCTCAGAGATGACAGTGCGGTGTGTAGGAGTTATGTAGATGCTGGTTTTGGCTTTCTGTTTTATGCTGGGCTTTTTTCCTGTATTTCACTGCATCTTTTATTCTGCAAATAGGCTGAGAGAAGGGAATCATGCATTGTATTATTAGATTAATTAGATTATTAGCTAAGGTAATTATGCATTGTGCTCATAAAATGTCATGTTATATTAAACTCATCTCTTTATCTCAGCCCTGAGTTTTGTGTGTTACTCTTCCCTTCACTTTTGTGTTGGGGGAACAGGCAGGTTAGGCCTTGCACTAAACCATTAGACATTACTATTGGTACCATGTACTTTCCTGAGGAGACGGAAATATGATCATGCCAGTGACAGCAGTATCAGTGTTTCTGCAAAGAAACAGGAGATGGCAGGTGGGGTTCCCACAGTCATGTTCTTGTAAAACAATCAGATTCTAAAACATCCTACCTGTATATGAAGATTATGTCTATGGAAACTTAGGGCTCAACTTTGAGAAAGCACATTGTGTTTTTCTTCTTTCTGCACAAGAGCAGTCTGAGGTCCCATCCAGTCCCAAGGATTGCAACCAGAAAAAAAAAATGGCCTCTGATATGGGGATATGAAGAAATAGGGGGTGACCAAAGGTA
>WAAF01008606.1:53230-65422 GCA_013400475.1 Tricholaema leucomelas
ACCCAACGAGCACGAATGGGTAATCTTGATCGACCTGGTCTGGTGGAGGTGATCACCAACTGGCCGGAAGGCACAGACTGTACCAAACCTCCAGAGGAGAAAGTAACTCGTGCTGAAGAAGCTCCTCCCTATGGTGATCTCTCTGATCAGGAAAAGAACTATGCTTTGTTCACAGATGGTTCCTGTCATTTTGTATATGTATATTGGGGTTGCATATTTAACATTTTTCACTGGTAAATCGCACTGTCCACAAATTTTAGACACCACTGCAGTAAAGATTACTTGCAAAAATAAGACACACTTACAGAAAAACATTGCTGAGTTTTAGCTTTGGAAAGTGAAAAAAGTTTCATGTACAGAAGCTTCCTGTCTAAATTTTATGAGCAAAATTAAAAAATCGAATAAAATATAAGCTACTAATCAAAATCAAGAGAGTGCATTAAAAATTTGTGAATAGTCCCATAAATAAACACTCCATAATCAACACGGCCTGTAAAAATCATCTTCCTGTCTGATATTGGTGGCATTTAAATTCTTTCCAATTCCTTAATAATTTGCCTATTAAGAAAAAGGTTAGAGATAAAAAGGGGTTAGAGATAAAAAGGGGTTGAGATGAATACGCTTTGATGCAGCATGGAAAAGAAAAGCCTCTTTATAATGAAGAGTCATCTCTTGATATAGCTAACTAAAATAATAATTAAAAAATACTCTTTCTTGCTCAGCTATGAAGTATAAGCAGCTACATACATGCAGCATCTATTTTTTACTTATTTTTTTTTTGCCAGCCCTTGACAGAAAAATTATGCTTGGGAATTTGAGACTCTTAGACACCATTCTCGTAGACCTAATAAATAATGACAAAGAAGTGGGTAAGCCTAGCGGCTTACATGTCTGAATAATATTTACTTAACCAGAACATTTATGCATAACTTTTTTTTCTTTACCTTCTTTTTTTTTGCCATGAACTGACTGGTTCATGTAATACAATTGCCACAGTCATTCTCTCAGCAACACTGACATCGCCATTTAAGTGCCATCTGTGAGACAGCCGAAAACTGGCCTATTCTATGCCTTTATTGTCCCATGTGATGCTATGCCTTAGTTAATAACTGAGAATTCAAGCACACAGAAAGATGAATCTCTCTGATGTCATTCCTTTCATTGTATTTGAAGATCTGTGCCCCACCACCTACTAAGCTTTCCCTTACTGACCCGTGTTTACCTTCTGTTGGTGCCACTTCCCACTGTGTTATTGATGTGCTTTTCTGCCCAGGAAGCCGTCTTTCTCAATGCACTTTGTTAAGCTCAGGCTATGGGCACACACTGTTCTTTGTTGTACTGTATATGAGGAATGTTTTTTGGGGGGGAGCACTGATGATATCAATGATTTGGAGTTAAAATGTCTTTGAAAGCACAGAAGAAACATGCTGCATTGCCAAGTCATTGTATTTCATGGATTAGACTTAAAAGCTATTCAATAAATGTCATTTTTTTTCCTCACACTTAGGTGCATTTTATTTACGCAACAGAAAACTGCTTCCGAGTATACAGATTGTGCATGTTTCAGTTGCCTTTTCATTTTCTTATCTTTTATAGTTCTCTTAATTTAGCTATTTTCAAAATTCTACAGAAGTAGACTCAACATTTAGATCAGCAATACTATTAAATAAGCAAATACCTGCCTATTGGCCACCAATTCAACCAGATGTGGAAGCAAAGAATCTGACTTTCTGATTTGACTTTTTTTTTCCCCATATATGTGAAGAGGTTTCCCAAACAGCAATATATGCCATCAATTATGAGTCAGGGAAAAAAGGGATACAAACAAATCCTTGGTTGACAGAAGGGCAGGTAACAAGGTTATGAATTGATCAGTGCATGCCAGAGCTGACCATGAATATTTTGAGCTTCATTTCCTCAAAGAGTTGAAAAATCACCTTTAAAAATAACAGGAAATTTCCCTCTTGGACTTTTTAGTGGTGGTACTGGTGGTGTTTTCATTAAACCCCTTGTTTCTGTTTCTGAGTAAGTGCAGTACTGGTGGTGCAACTTGCTGTCTTTTTCATTCTTGTCATTGTTCAGAAACAAACCCATGAAAAGGTGACTGTTCACTTATGAATAACAAATCTGTAAAATTCTATCTTGAATGGGATAGTTTGGGGGGTTTATTCCTTCTGTGCATTTTATCTTCTAAACCAAATCGATTCCATGTTTCTACAAGAAATGCCAATTATGCATTCTGATCTCAGTTAACCCATTTAGAGAGAAAAAAAAATACTTCAAAACACATGTAGCACTAGAGGCTTGATGAAGCAAAATGCTTAAATGATGACCAAGTGTAATAAACACTGTGATTTAAAGCATCTAGTCTGGGGGGGGGGGGGGGAAGGGAAAAAAAAAAATACTACGGGGTATCTTTTCTAAACTGCAACCTCAGGTGTGTTGGTGTTAGGTTTCCAATGACAATTTTCTTCTCTCCCTTAGAAGTGCAATAGGTCTGTGCTGTCTTTTTAGTTATACTCTTTATTGCATACATGTTAGCAACATCAAGTGGACCAACTGCTGTTCACAGGATCACAGGATATTAGGGATTGGATGGGACCCAAGGAGATCGTTGAGTCCAACCCCCTTGCCAGAGCAGGACCACACAATCTAGAACAGATCACAGAGGAACAGATCCAGCCAAGCCTTGAAAGTCTCCAGAGAAGGAGACTCCACAACTTCTCTGTGGAGCCTGTTCCAGTGCTCTGGGACCCTGACAGTAAAGAAGTTCCCCATTGTGTTGAGGTGGAACCTCTTATGCTGCAACTTGCACCTATCACAGGGAGCAAGTAAGCAGTACTTGCCTCCCTCTCTCCTGACCAGCCCTCAGATATTTATAAACATTTATTAATTCCCCTCTCCGTCTTCTTTTCTCCAGACTAAAAAGCCTCAGGTCCCTCAGTCTCTCCTCATAAGCCATGCCCTCCAGTCCCCTGATCATCCTCGTAGCCCTCCACTAGGCTCTCTCCAGAAGATCTCTGTCCCTCTTAAACTGAGGAACCGAAAACTGAACACAGTATTCAAGGTGAGGTCTCAACAGGGCAGAGTAGAGGGGAAGGACAACCTCCCTTGATCTGCTGGACACAATCTACTTAATACACCCCAAGACCCTATTGTCCTTCTTGGCCACAAGGGCACATTGTTGTCCCATAGTTAACTTGTTATCCACCAGGACTCCCAGGTTACTCTCCACAGGGGTGCTCTCCAACAGATCACCTCCCAAGCTGTACTGATGCAGTTTATTATTCCTTCCCAGGTGCAGGTGGTGAACACGTTAGTCTGGGAGAAACAAACCAAATGTACCATCAGAGCCTCTTTGATCTGAGTGAATGAAAGCATTTGTGATCTGAGACATATTTGAGAAAAATATTCCACTGATGCTTCAAGAGAAGACTGGATGAGGTATTTAGTGCCATGGTCTAGACGACTGGACAGGGCTGGGTGCTAGGTCGGACTGGATGATCTTGGAGGTCTCTTCCAGCCTGGTTGATTCTATGATTAATAATCAATGTAATTTAATCCATGCTCATGCAGTAAAATTTTTTTAAAAAATCATTTAATCTATATTTTCCTTGGCTTCTATTAAAGTTATCCCTTAGATATACAGAAAAAAAGCCAAGAAAGAAACCAAATAACATCAACCAAAAATGACTTTTAACTTTTCTGTCACGTATATTTTACTCTAAAATAATAAAGATTAGTAGCAATAATAACATTATGATAACATCTAACGTGGCCCCCAAACTTAGAGCAATCAAAACCATTCTCTGCAGAAATATTTTTATTGTGTTTTTTTTTTCCTCAGTCTATCATATGCCTCTACAAAAGGTGGGAGATTTTCTTCAGAATATGGATTTGTATTTTCAATTGTGGTTGATCAGGAAAATATCAACATTTAGCTGTGAAGACCTGAAGTAGCCACCTTCTCAAATATACCATCTGCATTCCCTGTAATGACAATACTTCAAAACAGAAGGTCATGGGCACTGTTTTTCTGCTGTTTATTACACCGCCATTAATCACTAATGTTCTGGTTTGCTAGTCAATCAGTAGTAACAGAATTTGATAGAAACTTTGTTGCAATTTAACATGTCCTACGTATCTGATCAATGATTTGTATTCAAATCTAAGAGTTTAAGAAGCAAAGAAATAGATTTGATATTTTCCTAACTGAAATGTCTAAAGAAACTAATAATTCATATCTGGCACTGTCTTTTTCCTTATTGATCACTCAAAAAAAAAGATGGAAAAGATCACCGTTGTCACAATTGCTTCTCAGCTTCGTGTTTTATCGCTGTGATATATTACTCTGCTTGGAAATAAATACAGTGGAACCAATAAACTGAGAGCAAGCAAATGTGCCATACCCATACTAGTAATTTGTTTGATCTCTTTATTGACTTGTTATGGATGAAATGTTGTACAGTCCACTTATATTTTTTTCCGTTTGCATTTGAAAATATGTCACTAATTCAGAGCCCAAATGCTTTAAAATAGAAACTGTTCTGGCATTCTGAAAATGTAATTGTATTTTTTTCTTTTAGTCAAAATACTTAATAAACCATAAGAATTTGTTCCTAAGCCAACCTAGGAACAAATAGTTCCTAATAGTTATTTTTTTCTGTAAGCAAGCAGAAATGTGGGGGTTTTGTTTTTTTTAGTAGTAGTAGCAGCTAGTAGATAAAAGGAGATTATTAGCTCTCTACATATAATGACTTACTTTTTACATGGCTATAAAGGTGAATTTAGATCTAATGAGAAATTTCAGTAATCATTTGCAACATGGACAAGCATAACATTTGTAAATGTAATGATACAGTAAATCAATCCCAAAGTATGTGGCATTATGTCTCTCAAGATGGGTCGTAGAACACATGGCTTCCATTCATCAATACCCATAATAAACAGAAAATTCCATCCTATATGTTGTTTATAGAAAAAATATATCTATAAACACTTCTATTCATCTGTGTCTTAGCTGCAATGTGCGATGATCTTTTAAATGTGAGCAATGCATTATAGAAGATATGACTAATCTGGAGAATTTCCATTTGAAAGAAAAATGAGTAATAATTGATTGGCCTAGATCCAAAGGCACAGTGGGGTTCAAAAAGCTTGTAAGTGCCCTCATAAAAATAGAAGCTATATCAACCAATTGAATTTAATTATATGTGAAGGTGATGAGGGAGCTAAACAGCCTGTAATTGGAGTCCAATTACTCAGCTGGTCTTCCATAAAATTAATTCATCTGAAAGTTTGCCATTGTCCCATGCTTGAGGCCTGCTGCTGGTTTAATTAGTTAATACTGAGGAATCTTGAAACGTTACATTATTTTGTCTTTATTGCCAATTATGGGTTAAGGAAAACTGTATATAAAATATTAATATCTGCTTCCAGCACAACTTGGAGAGGGCAAAGGAGAAAAACATTTTCTTAATCATTTAAAGTGAGGGAAAATATCTTTAAACACAGGAAAAAATCTCCCTGCTAGTCATAGTTTAACAAACTGACAATCAAGGTGCAAAAGATGGTTTGATTGAGATGTAATGTAAGTGTGAAGTATGAGAGTTTATACAGCAGATTATTGCAGAAACATTTTAACTGTGCTACAGAGGTCAAAAAAAAATCACTTGGACACAGAAGGAAGACAAAGGACAGCAGTCTGGACTGCTGGTCCTTCAAGTCACTGGTAATATCCTTATTGTGCTACATGGGAGTGCAATAATGCCTGTCTTACTTTGCTATCAGCAATAAACCGTTTACTTCTAAACATTATTAAATGACAATATTTTTATTTTAAGGGTTTTATTTAAGAAAATAAAAAGTTTATTTACTCAAAAGTCAGCAGATACTTAACTCTGCTCAAGCAATTTCAGACTCTATTTTTAATATTAAAAAAAATGAGTGGTGCACTTGAAATTTGGTGGAAAGGAGACAGAAACTCTATGCAGTTAAATTAAACCATAAAAGTTTAGAACATTCCAGTTTTAGTTTGCTTCAAAACAGTCTGAAGACACTGCAATCTTTTCTGTTTTGTTTTTTTTTTTAAACAGATTTCAAATCAGGGGATTGACTGGATTGATTCTTTTTTTTTCTTTGGACAACTTCAGAAATAACAACTGTAGAAAAAAATTACTATGCAAGATAGTGAAGAACTAAAAAGAAACATACTTGATGAGTCCCAGGAATGGTATGCATTTATTTCCCTGAATACTCATGAATATCTACAAGAGTTAATTAGAGCATGAAAACTATAAAAAGATCTAATTTGGAAAGCTTGGGGAAGTGGGAAGTATGTATCAGCAATGGGTAATTTTTTTTTTTTTTTTAGTTTGGTTTTTAGTTTTAAACAGTTGACATATAAAGATAATCCATTTTGTCAACGATGTAGTTTGGATTAAAATAGCTTTATAAAGACATGCACATTACCTGCATTGTATATTTCTAAAGTTTTCTCAGCTGTGCAATAAATCTGCCATGGAACCACTGAAAACGTTCTCCAGGCTTGTTCAGCCTGGAGAAGAGGAGGCTGAGGGCAGACCTCATTGCTGTCTACAACTACCTGAAGGGTGGTTGTAGCCAGGTGGGGGTTGGTCTCTTCTCCCAGGCAACCAGCAACAGGACAAGGGGACACAGCCTCAAGTTGTGCCGAGGGAAGTATAGGCTGGATGTCAGGAGGAAGTTCTTGACAGAGAGAGTGATTGGCATTAGAATGGGCTGCCCAGGGAGGTGGTGGAGTCACCATCCCTGGGGGTGTTCAGGGAAAGACTGGATGAGGCACTTAGTGCCATGGTTTAGTTGACTGGATAGGGCTGGGTGCTAGGTTGGACTGGATGATCTTGGAGGTCTCTTCCAACCTGATTGATTCTATTCTATTCTATTCTATTCTATTCAAATTGTCACTACAGTTTTCTACATCTCTTGCAGAAACAGAGTTACTGAAGCCAACTGTCTTTTAAACTCCTTTCGCGCAATCAAGAAAGTCAAGATAAATATTTGCCAGAATAGCATTAAAGTCAAGCAAAATATATTGTGTATTTCAGGAACCATGACAAAGAAGTTAATCTCTTACAGGCTACATTTAACTATACTTCAGAAAGGGAAAAATAAACCAAAACAAAGTTACAAACAAGCAACAAAACCAAACAAACAAGCAACAAAGCCATAAACAAAGAACTCACACCAGAAAAACAACACCACCACCAAACCCAAACTAAAGAAAACCCAACCAATCAATCAACCAAAACAAAGACCCAAACACAAAATATCAAACAACCAAACAAAAAAAACAAAACTCTATTGAAAACCAAGTCAGAATCTGAAGAACTTTTTCTAGCTTTTAAAGAGCAATAAATACAAGGCTTTGTTCCCTAAATTTAAGAAGGAAACCAGTGTAGACTTAAACATTCTTTTATGCCATAGAGAAACATTAAGTGTCTGTGATCAATCTGAACTATTTCTATGCTTTGCCAGCTCTGTAAAATATGTATTAAAAAAACCACAAACAACAACAACAAACAACCACCAGAAGAAAGTTGATGAGCAGTAACAATCAGGAAAGCAAGGAAATTACACTGGTTATGCCTAGGGACTTCCTGACAGTGGAGGGTCTACAGTGCTATCATAAACACTATTAGAAACAATCTAAAGAGATTTGATAAACAACTTTTAAATACAGTATATAATTCACATCTAGTATTACACCATCATGGGCTGTAGCAGGCTAAACAGTGTATGATTTATGTGGCTCAGTTTCTGTGCTTTCCCTTCCACTCATGTGAAGAGCACAGAGATTAGCAAAGTATGTGGAATGCGAACGTATGCTGAAGGCTATGGGTCCTGGAGAAGAGATACTGAAGTACTCCCTGTTGAGCAGAAATGAAGCTATATTTACAGCTTAGCACAATATACAAACAGATATAGAAGCACAGATACGCAATACACAAGCAGGCAAGATGCGATCATTAAAAATGCCAGTATTCACTAATGGGAGGAAACAGAAATGCTTTTGTTGACCCTTTGCTACTAGTGCCTGCCATTCAGATAAGAAAACTTACTCACCATACAAGAAATAGGAGTGATTCTCACTTAGGAAAAAAACCCTCCAAACAGAGTTCCTACGGAGTCAAAGTGTTATAGAGAAAATGTGCTATAGAGAAAAGTGCTATAGAGAAAATGTATCATGGCGCTATTTCTCTTTTGTCTCAGTCTTTCCACAATTGCTTCCTGAAAGCATCTCCAAGTTATAAACAGCATCTTACACAATAATATTTCTTTTCCTTGGCATGGAAATATTTCAGAAAAAAAATAAAGTTGAATTTAATTATATGCAGGCAGTGAGCTTTATCCCTTTCATTATATTTATTTGTTTGTTTCTCCCTTCACAGCTGGGTAAGTACATAAAAAGAAAATCTATGACATGGACAAATCATTATTGACAGGTGACAGGAGGCAAACAAATTTCAATCCTGTATATCTACTAACACTATAAAATAACCCCAAAAAGGTTCTCTGTGCTCTGGAAGTTCTGAAATAAGTGGGATTAGGAAGTGTTACAGATCTCTATCTTATGCATGCTCATTTTACAGATTTGCATTAAAACTTTTCTCCAAGGTAGTCTGTTCTTTTTATAGGAGTTCTTGTTATTTGGAGTCTAATTATGTAGTATTCATGTTTTTTTCTAGAATAGTCACACTTTTTTTCACATCTGCACACCTTCTTGAAACTTCACTGAACTTAGTTACTCTCTCCACTTCCATTATTTCTTCTCCCTCCACTCCTCCTTTTTAAATCAGGCAATGGGTTTATGTATACATCTACCAACTTGATAAAAAAGATTAAGCCTTGTTAACTGTTAGTTCCATTTTTATTTTCTTTGAAATAATGAGAAAGTAAATAAATAAATCAATCTATCATGCTTTAAAGCCTCATTTGACACGGTATTTAGGTTGACCTGAGTCCTTCACCTTCACTGTTCTTTATGAGAGACAAATTGGAAAGACAAAACTATGTATGAAAAGGCTCTTCTTTTATCAGTTATCAGGTTTAGCCTCACTCAGTAGTCAGTGATTCAATACTAGAAGAGTAGTAACATATCATTTAAATAATTTCATACTGAAGACTTTACTTCTTGCATTCATTATCCTCAGAATAGACCCTGCCATCAACATAACAGATACAAACATCTGATTGCATTTCTTATCTTCATTAGTTCCATGGTTGGTTATTCGGTTACTTGAATTTCTGGGTATAGGTAATTGTTATGATATCAGCCCACACAACAGAATTAGTACTGCTATAGTGCTACTTTCAAGTTAAGTAGACAAGTTTTGTTCACTGAAGCCAAACTCATGCATTCATATGATCCTGTTATACTACTGAATCATAGAATGGCTTAGAGATCACCTACTCCAGCCTCCCTGGCATTGGCAGGGATATCTCTCAACTAAATGCCATGAGCTGGCTTTCTTCACTTTACATTCTTCATGTCTACTTACTATTATTATTTATTATTATTATTATTATTATTATTATCTTTAAATAAATAAATATACAAGGTAATATACTATAACTTTCATTTCCTCCAAAATTATTTCAGATATACTTTTTCATTTTCATATTTCAGTCTCCCTTTCAATATTGTTGCTCACTTCTTTATTAAACACACTACATCTGAAAAAAATATCATTCTGTTTTGCATTTGCCTACATAGAACTCAGAATTAAGATGCTGATTAGAAGATGCAGCATTATCAATACATGAAAAATTTCAGGGCTGAAACTACTAATTCATTAAACAGAAATGAAGATTTTTAACCAATAATGGTTTTATTTAAATGCCATTCTCAAGCACTCATCCACTTGAAATAATTATTACTGTGTGGATCCTTGCTGAACATGATTATCTGTTTGTGATTTTTGTTGCTGTTTGTTCAGGCCAATAGCAGTAAAACCTAATCAATTTCTAATAATCAGAGAGAATAAATTCTTACCACAGAAAACGTCATATTGAGCATAGTGCATACTTTGAAATTCTTAATTCAGGATGTTTTTTCTGGAAGTCAGTTTTCAGAGGAGCAAAAGTGTGTCACATGAACTCAGTTGGGAATTACAGCTGCCATCCATGCTGTG
The DNA here is from genome assembly GCA_013400475.1 of Tricholaema leucomelas. Taxonomy (NCBI): domain Eukaryota; kingdom Metazoa; phylum Chordata; class Aves; order Piciformes; family Lybiidae; genus Tricholaema lacrymosa; species Tricholaema leucomelas. Next base: position 63,403 of record WAAF01008606.1, read on the forward strand.
CTCAGAGACCCATAAGGTGAGTAGCAACAACACCTGGAGAATACAGTTACAATGAGGTGCTTCAGTACCACTTCTGCTGCCTTCACTGTGAACCGCTACCTCGCTGATCCTCTCTCATCTTCACCTGATTATGCTTTTCTGCAATAGCGTCAATTTCTTTCAGGTTTTCACTGTGCTGGTTCAGCACTGCTCTTGACAAAATAGAATAGAATAGAATAGAATAGAATAGAATAGAATAGAATAGAATCAACCAGGTTGGAAGAGACCTCACAGCAAGGCTAAGGTGGAGGCCTATGAGGACAGTGTCAGTGCCCAGAGGGATGGGAAGGAAGTTGAAGAGAACAAGGGAGTGGGGATGGCAAAGAAGTGGGGACAGGACAGGGAAGAGGTGGTTCAATACGACCATCTTAGAGTCACTGTGCTAAAGCAAAAGACTCCAGTTGAGTTAGGTGTTCATCTGTGGAATCATAGAATCGTGGAATCATAGAATCAACCAGATTGGAAGAGACCTCCAAGATCATCCAGTCCAACCTAGCACCCAGTCTTAGCCAGTCAACTAGACCATGGCACTAAGTGCCTCGTCCAGGCTTTTCTTGAACACCTCCAGGGGTGGTGACTCCACCACCTCCCTGGGCAGCCCATTCCAATGGCAAATCACTCTCTCTGTGAAGAACTTCCTCCTAACATCCAGCCTATACTTCCCCCAGCACAACTTGAGACTGTGTCCCTTCCAACCTGGTTGATTCTATGTCTCTATGGAAATATTTCACTTTCCCTGTCTTCCTTGAATAAATAAATAGTTGAAAACAAAAAGACAATTTTTTTTCTCTATATTTGCATTATTCACCAAAAAACAACAGTACAGATAAATGAGATATGTTATGGTGTTCTATGACTGCACTCACGCATTCTTCATCCTTACGTCTTAAGGAATTTTTCATATGTTTTTTTCTTCGTGAGGAAGATTCACCCAAGTAAGTAGCATAAGTTGACAACTTGTCAGTCTGACACTTCTGTTAAAGAAAGTAAAAAATTGATTTGACTGGGAAAAAAATAATTTCCAAGGCAAAATGAGAGTCTAGATATCGACATTTTCACATTATTGAAAGCCATAGCCTTGCAAGAAGTTAGCAAACAATCTGTACTTAACCAAAACTGCCTGCCTACATGGAGCTCTTTGCACAACTGGGACAGAAAGGAGCAACAACGAGTAAAGACAAACTTAATTTCATTTTATTTTGGTGACCTTCAATATTTGCAGACCACTCTAGAAATTAAATATGGTTAGTCTAGCTTTTGCATAGGTTGTGTGTACCCTATATCAGCTGTATTCTCTCTACAGGTATCATTTAGATGGCTCATTGGGGGCTGTTGAGTGACTCTAGAAAAAGTACTGTGTGCGAAAGCCACCAAGGTGATCTGGGAAGGAAATACTGCCTACATACATCAAGGTTGTAGACCCAAGTCCAAAGATAGCTTGAAATGGGTACCTTGCTAGATGTTCATATGTGTTTATGTTAACATGTTGTGGGACAGCAAAGATTTCCAAACATGTTAAGACCTCAGAAAAAAAAAGCAAGACCGAAGTTCTTAACCATTCTCTTAATAAGATCACCCTTTGCCTAATCCCTGTGACACAATTTGTGGCATAAGAAGTCTGACAGGTGACAATGTATCTTTCTGATTTAGGAAAGGAGTATTTACACTAAGGGGAATATCTTTTAGTACTATATGGAACTTTTCATATAAAATGTTGGACAAAAATATAGGCAAAGGGAAACACCTATTTTTTCCCCTTCTGTTTTAAACTTAGGATCGGTGTCTGTGGTAGGACTAAAATAGCACTTATAATTTATACTGTTGTCATACTTAACTTGACTAGCAATTATGACTGTCTTAAGAGAGAACAGTTGCTTTAAATTTGGTTTGTTTGAAAGAGGAGTGTGTCACAGAGGGGAATTCTGCCGCCTACGCTGGTTTGTGGCGAAGGGGAGAAATCACTAGGTGCGAGATAATTTAT
>WAAF01008606.1:65457-137437 GCA_013400475.1 Tricholaema leucomelas
TGGACTCCGAGGCTGGAATCCTCCTGGCTTCAGGGGCAATAGTCTCTGACCGTAGCTGCTGGGTCCCTCCTGCTGCTGCACCCAGGGAACTCGTAGGCAGGATTTGCTGGCAGGTCAGAGGGAAGATGATCCTGTGCAGACAAATGAGTCTGCACCTGGTGACTCGTGGCTATGGCACACACCAGGCAATAAGGCAGTGGGCGTGCAGTGGGATGCACGGCTGCACGGGGAGTCTGAGCCCCGTAATGACAGGCTTAAGTGAGTGCATGAACCAGCGAGCAAAAGAGGAATGCTGGCACGTGAGTGCACCTCTATTTATTAACTGTGGGCCGAGATCAATGGTCTCATTGGCCACCAATAACCAATCAGGCTTGCAGTCAGCCAACCTTGCCATAATAGGCAAGGAGCCACAGGCCTGGACTTTCCAAATATGGGGCTCACATGGGCCTTGCACCCGGCAAGTGTGAGCTGAGCACGTGGGAGCTTACACAACCTAAGGCCTGGGCTGGCCAAACTCCACGTGGCACCAGGCCTGTTGTGCCCCTCTGTGCTGGCCATGTGCTCACCCCTGATTGAGAAGCAGAAAAAACATGTCCAGGCAGGGCAAGGCATATGCAAGTCTGTTTTCGGGCCTATGGGCCCTCCACGACAGAGTGATATGCAGCAAAATATCTTTACATGTATACATCTTGGGTCTCTATGTATGGAGCAGGTGTTTCATCCTTCACAGATTCCTTTCCATTTTCACAGGAACCAGGGATGTAACTGTGAACAACTTATGTTTGCTTGTTTTTGTTTTGGAGAAAAAGTGGGGTGTTGAGAAAAAGTGGCTGTTTTTTTTCTGTTTTGCTGGCAATCACAAGTTTTTATTGTTTTCTTTTTCACATGGATACAGCCACTTTACTCTCACTTCATCATGCTTGTAAAATGCTGTTTCAACATGAACGGTAGTGCCAACTTTGGGCTTAGCTCTAATATCCTCACCACCCCCCCCACCACCACCATTTACTTCTTAAAGAGACATTATCCAGGATGTAGATTTTAAGAAATTGAAAAACACCTTGCTATAAGGCTTTATAATTGTAGGAATTATTTCTAAATAGGTATTTTTTTCAATGGAAAAGGGAAAAACATAAAACTATGTAGCCATATCATGAGTTTAATATTCTCCTACAAACTACAGCAGGAAAGCAACCAGGCATACCTGTTGTCCCTGTATAAGGACTATGAGAAAATAAATAGCATAAAATTATGAAATTATTTTGTATATAGTAGCATTGTGCTAGTTTGAGCCTAGCTAGCACGTTTTGGTGAGAAGAACTAGATGATAGGCTGTAAAATGAAAACAATGGTGAGGTCTACTTCCCTCACAGTCTTGCTGGGATGTGTAAAGAAGAAAGGCAAAACAAAGATTATGGCACTTGCTTCTTCTCTTCGCTGGGGNAAAATCTTTATTCTACATTTGAAATAACATTTCCATGTGCTATTTCATGTGATGGTTACTTTTCTCACACAAGCCCTTATATAAAGAAACAAATATACATTTTATCTTATTGGCTGTTGTACTATACCACACACATACCAAAGCATTCCTTCCAGTTTCCACAAGCCAGGCACAACTACAGCTTTTATAAAGTGTATGTCTTCCTTACCTGACTGAATCAAGAACTGAATTAAAACATATGGAAGAATCTAAGAAACAAGAGATCAGCAACTCGGCAAGGGAAATCAGTGTCCTTTGTCATTATATGGTCCTTAACAGTCATGTTTTTCACAGTGACTCTGGTACTTGTAAACTGGGAATATTTCCTCTCTTAAAATATTGAAAATGTTTAAGGTCTACCCTGAACTTTTTAACTCCTGTGCTTGCCTTTTGATGAGGCCGTGCATCTGCTGCTGATCTTCCACAAGAGCATCTCTGCCCTTCCAGCAGACAGCTTAGGCACATCTGACTGTGAATTGCTTCAAACCAGATTTTTTTGCAGATGAATTGTTTGATCAGCAGCTGTTTCTCCCTGCAAATCCTGCTTCATATGCGCACACAGAAGTTTTCTAACGCTCACACAAGTGCATGTATGAACCTTTGGCTTTTTTAATCTCAATAGCAGGATCTTTTAGGGTAGATTTAATATGTTTTAAAAAATGCTAAAAAGCAAAAAAAGGCAACAACAATAACAAAACCACTAAAATTCAAAACAGGTTGAATGGAAATATTTTGGCCATACAAACAAATTAAACATTTTCCAAATGATAGGTATGACTATGAAGACAAATGACAAGCTTAGATGGTGTACAAAAACAGAAGACCTCACCTGTATAAATTGCCACTATCAATACTAGGATGTTCACATCTCTCATGCTTCTCTTAGCACTTACCAAATGTCTTCAATAACGTCTTCCAAACCTTTCTCCACAGAAGTACTCTTAGGAAGATTCTACCACCTATAATATGAATCAAACATAATTTTTGTGGTCTTAGAGCAAATCCAGGGAGTTTAATAATTATAAGATTCAATAATATTTAAGAAAAAAAAAAACTTTTCATGGTGCTATATGCAAAAAAAAAAAAAAACCCCAACAAAAAAACCCCAAACCAAACCCATAAAAATGCTCCCAAACAATCAACACCCCTCCCCCCCCCAAAAAAAAAAAACAGCAAACCCAAAACATTCCTGCCAACCCTTTACTTGTTCAATTAAGAATTCTTTGGAAATATAATTACTAACTTAAGCCTTTCCTACATAAGTGCTCTTTGCTTATAGGTACCTGCCACTGTAAATTGATATGAGAGCAGATTCTATTTAACAAAATCCATTACAGTAATATACGTCTGATCTAGGAAACACACTCAGTGTTTTATCCAAGTGAATAACCTCAGTGCCTGCAAATTTATACAGCAAATATTGTGGTCTTCAATATATTTACAATTTCTGAGAGCTAAAAAATATTATGTTAAGAAAAAAAAATGAATAAGAATAGTGCACAAATATGTGGCATGATGCATAAAAGCTGAAATCGACTCTAAATATGTTGAATGTATCGCACACAAAGAGGTTGAGCATGGGTTTTCAAAACAGTAACAACAGCACAAACAGAGATAAGAGCAGCTGTGGTTTATTCCTTTGCTGAACTCACAAAGTTTTATGTTTAATCATCCAGTATCACACCATTCCAGGTTTCCATTAAGATATTTAATTTCAGGGACATTTCATAAAAGCAGATGGTAAATCGAGGAGTATTTTATGACAATGGCTTGCAAGTAAGTGGTAGTCTCTGGTCTTCCAGGTGGCCCACACAACTACTTTTGTCACAACAGCAAAGCATCTGTCATTTGACAGGCAGTGACACTTACTGTTTGTTGTAGCAAGGGAATGGATTGGAGTTTCCAGCATGTTTTCTAACCCTCTGCAGTAAAACAAAATAAACACAAAAAAATTCTATATGGCTGCTCAATATGGTTTTGAGTAGATCTAACCATGATCAAACTTGCTAACATACTAAATAAGAAACCTGAAATAAATGGTATGAGAAAACTGTGAGCTATGCCATGAGCTGAAGAGTAAAGAGATGGGAAAACTGAAGTGACTAGATTTCTTCTGTTGTTTTTCTTTTAATCATTAATTATTCATGGTAAGTTTTGAGTATGAAAGCTTTAATTTCTAGATCTGTAAAAGACGTCTCCATCTAAAATGTAAATAGCACAAATGTACTAAAAAACCAAAACAAACCATGTAAACTTAATTACGGCTCTGATTTTCATCTTGTTTTCCTGACACTGACAGTCGTACTGTCAAGGAATCTATACTGCAGGAAAAGTGTGAAACTGACATTGTGTGAGACGAAAAGCACCCAGAGGTTTACAACAAAAATATATATTTGATCTTCTATAGAAATGTATAAAAGGAATGTATAAGTTAAAATTAAATTCTCAAAAAGAAAAAGGCAAAAAAGAGAGGGGGGAAATGTATTACTTTGAAAGTGTGCTGTCAATCTCAGCTAAGTAATAAACTGATTTGACTTCCTCATATAAAGCTATACATATGTACTTTAATTAATCTTTATGACTACTTGCAGAAGATTTGGCACATTTGAAATCATTAAACCATTCCACATGTTTATTTTGTCTTCTTTTCTCTTCTCTCTGCTTATTCTTTTTATGTTGTAACAAGGAAGTGGAGAAAATTACTTAATCAAAGCCAAAAAAAAAAAAAATTAAAACAGAATAAAATTTGCTGTGAAGAAATACAGACATATCTTTGCTAATTTCTATTGTCTGTCTCTCCTCTTCATTCTCTTTTAAAAATTTTTTATTTCCTAGAAGTGTGCATATCCTTATGGCAGCAGAACATTTTAACATCACTCCATTAAACATACAGCAGTGCATTTTAAAATCATGTCTCTGTCTATGATCTAATTACATTCCTTATTACATTAAATGGAGGCTGCTAATGTATAATATCCAACTTTGTTCCCTATGGCTTCTGACAAACAAAATCTCTACTGTATGCACATTAAAAATAAATCAAACACATTATTGTCGGTGCTGCAACATTATGAATCGTCACAGTCCCCTGGCGGTCTTCAAACAACCTTAACAACATAGCATTCAAATAATAAAGCAAAGGGAAGAAATGAAAAGGGTATTTTATAGTCTAAGATAATATCTTTTACCTACTTTACATACTTTTCTCAACATTGTTGTTAAACAGAAAGTTCAATAATGGTCTCTGGGTGACAGTGTAAACTCATTAAGACAGTTACATAAACACTCTGAAAGATGCTAATATACCTATATAGTTCAAGTCTTGCTAGTACCAGCGGGGCTGACATTGTAGAACTACTATATATTTCCTATACTTCGCTTTCTTAAATCTATATATTCATGATGCTATCATGATTTTAATAGATGTGCATCTGTACTGTAAAGGAAGTTAATTTCTTTAAAGTACTCAGAGTGTGATTATCTGCTCAGTTTCTTGAGACATAAACCAAAAATGCACAAATGAATCTGAATATTCATCCTCAAATTGATAAAGGCTCAAAACCTCCAGTCTATCCAAGCCTCTGCGGTAGTCTCCACCAAAGAAACTCTTTCAAGACAGTAATACGTTATTTTAATTCTATTTGCATTAATGTATTGTTTTTCTATGAGGTCTTTAGTATTATATCTGTACAAACATCCAGTTTCTGTAGGTCAGTCTATGGTAAAAGATAAAGGCAAGCATTGCTCCAGTATAATTTCATTTGCCTTTCAATTGAAAATTTCTGATGTTCAGCTCTCTAAAGCTTGATTATTATTTACTTGAATCCAGAAAACTGGAAGAGCAAACGAAACTGAAAGAGGATTTGGGGCATGCAGTCAATCATGCGGTGACTGTTATCTTCGTTATCTCGTTCTCCCTCTTGTGGCCTCGACCAGTAAGATCGTACAAGATATTGCTTCGACATAACAGCACTGCTGTTAACTCTTGTTACAGTTTTGGTGGAGAGCAAGACTTTGGAGAGCTTTGCCATAGGATCCAGTTGCCACCCTGACACTGGAAAGATATCTACGTGGTAAGGTCTGCACGTCTAAGAGGGACACGGGGATGATGGCAATGGCAGGATAGGGAGCAAAAAGCCACCTCTGAGATACTTGCTCATGCAAGCACCAAGGCGCTGTGGGAAGTCGTATAACCTTCCCCAGGTTTCTGACAGAATTAAAAGCAGTGCTTTTTTAACTCAGAGCAGTAGACGACTATAGATTAAGGGCTTTGCAACTGTCCTTGCTATTTCCACCAAGGTCCTAATATCATTGAAGTGATTTCAAGCCACAGTTACATGAACCAATTCTTTTCTGTACTCTGTATAGTAATAACTACAACAACAAACAACATTAATGTACTTATTTGCAGCCATATGAATTAAGCATTCTACTACTCAGATTTTAAGGCTACAAATTGGTGGCTATAAATATTGTACTGCATTCAATGTTCTGTATATGCCATCTGGTGACCATGTGATTAGTGTATCTATGGGGCAAAAGAAGAAGGGGGGGGGTGTCTTGTCATGCCCTTATTTATTTTCTGTGCTCAACTATGCACTCTCTTAAACCCCAGCCATATGCTAAAGCATCTGTCAGAGTGTATTTTTTAAAAAATAAATGTTCTTTTTAAAAAATTGAGTCCATTTTGCCCTTTGGAAGCCTACACTCTGAACAGTACTGCAGAATGACATCTACTGTAGACCAAATTATTATTTTATTAGGATCTACACTGTCTAGTTTGATCAAACAGTAAAATTCTGATTTGGAAATAAATTAATAACTTAAGATTCATAGTACCAAACCAGCAAAATCATTTGCATTCACCAAAGAATGTGTGATTAATTTAAACTCTGTGTGCATATTCCTATACAAAGATTTTCAAGTTGATTTTGTTTTCCTTCAGTGTGTTAGTACAGAAAGAAGCCTTCTTTTTCTTAAGAGAAAGTGATACCAGGCAGCAGTTATATATGTAGATAGCAAATTTTGTGCTTTATTGGCCCAGTGCTCATATGTGCATAATCATCATTTAGTTTACAGAATACTGCTCAAGGCATTCCTGTGCAAGTAGTATGCCAGAATGCCATTGGGAATGAAACCAAGAATACAACAGTTTTCCATGGCTTTCTATCATGCCTCAGAAATAGAATGTTGAGCTAAAATTAGCTCTGTAAGAATAATAAAGGTATACTAAAAATACTCCCTTTTTTAGTCATACTTTCCATCAAAAAAAAAAAAAAGAGAGAGAGTTATTTCTGCAGTCTGTGCTTGCTTAAAATATCCACTGAAGTCCACAGCAACTTCATTTATTGATATCACAGGACCAGCTTCCAGTTTCACTGTTCCAACATTGCAGGAGCATTTCTGTTCTTTTGCTAACTGAAATGCAAACTGTACTGTCATACTGTAAAAAGAGGACTGCAGAAGCTTTGCAGGTTTCCTATTTCAGATCATATCAATGATTTTTAAATAAGACAATAATCATTTTTACTACTCCTTGCTAGCCTAAACAAATTATATGGGAGCACATATTCTTTTGCACTACTCAGGAAGGCAATACTGTCTTGCTGAACTTTTCCCCTCTTCCAGAACTCCAGAATTACCCAGACCGACACATCCATGTCACTGTCACTGTGTTATCCTAGTTTCGAGCATTAATTTCATGCACCAGATCCCATGATGAACCTGGGATGTGCCACTTCTCAATATTTATGCTAGGTCAAGGTGGCAGAATTTAATCTTGCAAAGCTATCTCAAAAGGGCATACCAGCTGCTATGTCTTAGTAAATCAGATAACAGCAATAGATCTAAAGAGTGAACGAGACAGAAGCAAGTGAGATTATTGCATCTGTTAAAATCCTGTGTCACTTGCAACCATTTTGAAAGCACATATTTGTTATTGACTGAACGAAAATAATGATAAAACATAATTAAAGACAGTCTATAATGTCATTTAATGAATGTCTTGGTTGGGGTTTTTTTTTCCTCCTTTTTTCTTTTTTTTCTTTTCTATTTGTGGTTTTATGAAAGCATTGTTATCAGAAACCAAAGAGCAGCTGGTAAGAAGTTCAAATGCAGGTCAACATGCAGCCTAACTGAGCTAAGATTTCTACATCTTTAGCCGAAATTAAAGGAACATTAAAAATCAATGTGCTGTGATGTGAAATGGCAGTTTTGAGCCTGGTACACAAACAATGTGTAGAAACGAGGACAGGGTGTTGTCTTACAGTCCTGATGCAATCTGAAAGCACTGACAAAAGTTTGGGAATGCAAAAAGAGAAAAAGAGGTCTCTCTTTCTAGTTTGTTTGCTTTTCATTTTAATTTAAAGAAACAGAATAATATATTGTATGAGGATTATACAATACTCTTGTTCTGAACCATTCTTATGTATCACAAAAGTTTAATTATTGTCAGAGGACATGGGGCCTCGATTTTATAACAGTACAGATGAGAGCAATCATTCTCAGGAATGAGAGATCTTGAATATGAATCATTATTCTTCTATTAATTGCATCACTACCTGTTAAGGAGGGGATTAGAATTGAACCTGGGTTTGGGGTGAAATGCAATGAGGCAGATGTGAAAGTTATTAAATATTTTATTAATATTAGAAGCTATTAGAATCAATCAGGTTGGAAGAGACCTCCAAGATCATCCAGTCCAACCTATCACCCAGGCCTATCCAGTCAACCAGACCATGGCACTAAGTGCCTCATCCAGGCTTTTCCTGAACACCTCCAGGGACGGTGACTCCACCACCTCCCTGGGCAGCCCATTCCAATGCCAATCACTCTCTCTGTCAAGAACTTCCTCCTAACATCCAGCCTATACTTCCCTCGGCGCAACTTGAGGCTGTGTCCCCTTGTGCTGTTGCTGGTTGTCTGGGAGAAGAGACCAACCCCCACCTGGCTACAATCACCCTTCAGGTAGACAGCAATGAGGTCTGCCCTGAGCCTCCTCTTCTCCAGGCTAAACAACCCCAGCTCCCTCAACCTCTCCTCATAAGGTTTGTGTTCCAGGCCCCTCACCAGCTTTGTTGCCCTTCTCTGGACACATTCCAGCACCTCAACATCTCTCTTGAATTGAGGAGCCCAGAACTGGACACAGTACTCAAGGTGTGGCCTGACCAGTGTTGAGTAGAGGGGAAGAATAACCTCACTCCTCCTACTGGCCATATATACAGAGAAAACTTCCCCAAACTTATTTATAACTAACCCACACAAATTCTATGATGCTGTTGGTAGAACTATTTTTGCAGAATGCCTATATACACTCAAATTAAATGACTGAGGAAAAATCTTTAGAAACATTTATAACTAGAGAGCCTTGCAGCACAAACTGCCACAGAAAGGTCAGGCATAAACTTGTAGCAACTTGAGTAAAGAGAGTTAGGGTACTTGCTGGTCAAAAGTCTCAATATTTGTGCTCCAAAAGCATAAACAGGAAAATGTATATAGTGAAAGCCAGGTGGTGGACTTCACGTGGTAATGACGTGATGGGGTTGTGCTGCTTGTTCAGTCCAAATTGAGCACACCGTCTGAGAATGGTTCATGGGCACCAGAGGTGTCTTCTATGGCTCTCAGGAAGTCATCGGGTGGTCAGCAGCCACCTGGGCAAAGCAGGGTCCAGGTTTGCGGGCTGGAGCAGTCCGATTGAGTGCTGCGTATAGCAAGGAGTCGGCCCTCAGGCTGGCACAATGGGCTGGCGGGCGGGCAAGTCCCAATGTCGAAACTCATTGCTAGGTCATTGCTGGGTCGTTACCTATATTCGGGCTCAATCGCCTGCTAGATCGATGCAACGTGTCATAGCACACAGAAGCAGCAAGGCAAACAGATAGCGGACAAAACAAACACAGCAGCAGGCAGTGAACAAGCAGGGACAGGTGAGCACCTCATTTACCTGTATTCTCCTATTTATCAGATGTGAGCCAAAATTAATGGTCCTTTGGCCACGATATTATCCAATGGGCTTTTGGCAGTTGGCCAAAACATACCAAATTAGGAGAGGTCCACAGGCCTGGCTCCCCCAAATATGGGAAGAGCACAGGCCTTGCACCCAGCAGGCCATAAGCTAGGTGCGTGGGCTTACACAACCACGTTACACAACCTGGGCCCTGGGCAGGCCAGACTTTATGGCACCAGGTCCATTGTGTGCCTTTTCTGTCCGTTTGTGTCTGTTTGATAGGTAAACATGTATAAGCCTATTTTGGGCCTGTGGGCCCTCCACGACACTACCCTGGTGGTTAGAACAGTGTGCTGCACTAGACATAGCCTGGAAAATGTATCTGCTGCCCTAACACCTGCCACACGCCAGCATCCATAAATATACCAACTGATACCAAGATTTTCCAAGTGAAGCAGACAAGAATGAATAACATTATAAAAGAGAATCCACATCCTCATGAGCCTGTAGAATTACATTTCATAACAAGAATGAGAACCTGGGGATTTGCAATGTGCATTTTTTTCTATTCTAGAGATCTAGAAAGGTAAAAATTAAATGGAAGCTTTAATGCAAGATAAGAATCAATTCAAAACAGGATTGAAGTATGAATCATTTTCCTTTAACTATTGTATGATAGAAGATTAGATCTCAAACTTTTCTTTCTTGAAAAGCATCTGCTTTCATCTGGAATAGATACTAAAAAAATAAATCATTACATTGTCAATGACACTGCTATATGGCTTAACTAAACTTCCTTTGTTCTTCTCAGCAGATTCACCAGCAGGAGAGTAACATGGAAGCTGAGCTGTTCTGTATTGCACTGCGTTTTCTTCCATGATGAGGGAGACAGCATTTCATGTTTGACTTCATAACTGATTGCCAAAACTGAGGCCTGTAAAATGTTTCTGGAAGACAACCCCCATTATCTCTGATTTTAAATTCTTCAATATTCTTCATATATTGGAAATATTCAGTATTGCAGATATTTCCCTCAGGAGAAAAAACATAATCTCCATGTTACAGACAACTGTGGTTTGAATATGAAGCATTCATAGCGTTCCTAACAGCTGAATCATAGAATCATAGAATCATAGAATGGTTTAGGTTGGAAGGGACCTCAAGGATCATCCAGCTCCAACCCCCTGCCACAGGCAGGGACACCTCCCACTAGAGCAGCTCGCCCAAGGCCTCATCCAGCCTGACCTTAAACACCTCCAGGGAGGAAGCATCCACAACCTCCCTGGGCAACCTGTGCCAGTGTCTCACCACCCTCACTGTAAAGAACTTCCTCCTAACATCCAGTCTAAATCTCCCCTCTTCCAGCTTAAACCCATTCCCCCTCGTCCTAACATTACTAGACCGTGTAAATAGTCCCTCCCCAGCTTTCCTGTAGGCTCCCTTCAAATACTGGAAGGCCACTATAAGGTCTCCTCGAAGCCTTCTCCTTTCCAGGCTGAAGAGCCCCAACTCTCTCAGCCTGTAAGTGTCTATAATGTATGAGTCTGTATGAGTGTCTATAATGAGCCTGTATGAGTGTCTATAATGAACTATAAAGCAGTAGCAGTTAGTTTCAACTGAACGTTTTTCAGCTTGGAAAGGGACATTCAGTACAGTTTCCCTGTTCTATTGACCCCTCACACATCTGAGGAATGCCTTGTTTATGATCATTCCAGCAGATGAACAACAAGGGTTGAATCTGTGAAACAGACAGCTCCTCACAGGAGTAAAGACAGACTTTTCTTGAAACAATTCTGATTTATTTTCATCAGGAAAGCTGGGGAGTTTTGGTGCAGTGTTGACCCAATACTAATGTTAGCTATAAAATCTGCATTTAAACAAGTGAAAGTTGATCACCGAAGAACTATCTGAAAGAAAATACTATGCCTGATATGTCTTTCATTTGGCACCAGACATCTTTTCTTCATCCTGTAATTGCTAATAATATTAATATTAACAATAAACCAAACAAACTTTTAAAACAACAGAATGCAGTAAGACAGAAAGAATTTATTTTTAAAAGTCTCGGTCATTAAGGTAAAAGACAAATTCATGATGCTCAGCATTCACTGTAAAATGATGTGTTGAACCTAGTATGGAGAAAGTCAGAGTAGAAGCCAAAAACTTAGTTTCAAAGAAAATTTCATGTGCAGTGATCTTAGGATAGGCTGAGAGAGTTGGGGCTCTTCAGCCTGGAGAAGAGAAGGCTTCGAGGAGACCTTAGAGTGGCTTTCCAGTATCTGAAGGGAACCTACAGGAAGGCTGGGGAGGGACTATTGACAAGGTCTAGTAATGTCAGGATGAGGGGGAATGGGTTTAAACTGGAAAAGGGGAGATTAAGATTGGATGTTAGGAGGAAGTTCTCTGGATGTTAGGAGGAAGTTCTTTACAGTGAGGGCGGTAAGACACTGGAACGGGTTGCCCAGGGAGGTTGTGGATGCTTCCTCCCTGGAGGTGTTTAAAGCCAGGCTGGATGAGGCCTTGAGCAGCCGGCTCTAGTGGGAGGTGTCCCTGCCTATGGCAGGGGGTTGGAGCTGGATGATCTTTGAGGTCCCTTCCAACCTAAACCATTCTACGATTCTATGGTAATTAAGGTGACAACAGGCAATCCTTTTCTTTCTTGTTTTTTCTCTGTATAAAATGACTGCTTCATCAGTGATGGTGCTCATAGCCTTTTGTATACACATGAAATGACACTTCTGGAACTATAACTGCCAAGAATTATTCCCAACTTGTAAACTTGTATGATGGCCTTGATATTAGTTAGATAGAAATTCAATTATATCTCTTAAAAACAAACAAACAAACAAAAAAAAAAAAAACCAAACAAAAAAACCCAAAAAAAACCTATAAATGGAAATTATGAGGCTTAGAAGGTATTAATAATTTGTAGCTAGAAAGATGATCAGAACTCAATACAATCTCTGCCTTTGCAGTGTACTTACATGTCAAATGAGTGTGAAATCTAACATTTGCCTAATTGATCTTATGTATCTAAGATATTTTCTTAAAAAATCTCTTCATAAATATCTATTTGTGACACTTTTAAAGTCTTTTTTTTTTTTTCTTTAATCTGTCATACTACTTGTAAAATGAGTTGTCTGGCACATGTCCTAGTACTAATTAAGAATTAATTCATTATTTTGTTTCCAGCCTGAAATATTTAGGGAGAATTTTACAGTCAAATAAATAAGGAGAAAAAAAAAATATAAACCAGGTTGAAAAGGAAGAAAGAAATGGGAAAAAAACATGTGTCAGAGTAATGAACCATCTGGCTGATGGACAAAATGGCTCCAGACAGCCACTGCAAGAGAAGCAGTCAACTGCTCCTTTTAGAGGCCCATCAGAATCCTCTTGGCATGCTCATGAGGTATCGTGGAAGTGAAGTGGAGGTCCAACCACTCCTTACCGAGGGACTGTATGAGTATGGCCCTACTATATGACATTTCTGTGTTATTTTTGTCTTTGCAAAAGATTGCAATTGTTTTATTATCCCCTTTACTCTATTTTCCTTCTTTTTAATTTGACACTTTGTTGTTAAAGTATATGTAGTCATAAGTATGTATCAATACATACCACCAACAAAGGAAGATACAGACCAGCTTTCTAAACTGGGAGACGTCCAGAAGGTCCACTGGAGTGCCTTTTCATGCAAGTGAGCTGCACATAAGGTTAGCATTACAGCAAGAGCCCTCACACTTGTTCTCTGTTCTCAGCTGTAATTGAATGTTCCAAACTGATATAGGCTGGATGTTAGGAGGAAGTTCTTCACAGAGAGAGTGATTTGCCATTGGAATGGGCTGCCCAGGGAGGTGGTGAAGTCACCATCCCTGGAGGTGTTCAAGAAAAGACTGGATGAGGCACTTAGTGCCATGGTCTGGTTGACTGGCTAGGGCTGGGTGATAGGTTGGACTGGATGATCTTGGAGGTCTCTTCCAACCTGGTTGATTCTATTCTATTCTATCTTGGTGAAGGACTCATTGTGGTCAGCACCAAAATGCAACACATTATCATCTGTCTGGAATGGAGCATTTCCCAATACAAAGGAAAAGTAGTCCAGAACACTGGCCAGAAATTACAAAGGAATTTACAAGTCAAATCATGGACAAAAGCTGGATTCTGAAACCCACAGAGTTACATCAGTGTAGTTTGGCATATTGGCTAATTGGTGAAATGGGAGTAAATGAGAGAGTTTGGTGGGGAGGGCACTGTGGCTCAGTTTATCCTCACAGAAATACTCAATGACAGTGAAGTCACAGACCTCAGAAAGGGAGAGCAGAAACCAAAGAACACCACATCAAAACTAGTTTTAAACTGTGTCCTCAGAAGGAAGCACCTGAGCTGGTAAAAAGTTCAGATATGCATCTCTACTATAAGATTGCAGGAGACATTTCTTCACATCACCTCCTTGAGTGTTGTCATTTATTCCCACAGAGAACTGGTAAACTGACTTTTTCCATCATCCTACAGAAATATGTGTTACCTCTAACAATGCATCACACAAAGGCAGGGGCTAAGTAACACAGTGAGAGGAATAGATTACATGATCCAATAGCAAGGTGCCCTCACCACAAAACTGAAGAAGTGACCCTGATCAGCCACTTTCTGAATCTGATCAACCTTGCTTATTTCCAGAGAGCCAATAGGCTTTTAGTATACAGAAGCATATTATGCAGAGTACTCAGAGGACCGTTTAAACTTATAGAGGGGGGGAAAGAAAAGAAACAATAACTAAGAAGTATTGAATACTATACTACATCCTGGGAAACTCTTTAGAGTGAAAGTGATGATCATTATTTTGGAACAGCAGAAGGGCCAACAACATGGCTACCTTTAGTAATGACGCAGCAGCACAGCTGTAATCATCAGCTTAAGGTAAAATGGTGTGAAGATAGCACAAAAATCTAAGGTAAATATGATATAAGAGAAAAATTATTTTTCCACATTTTAAATAACACCATTTCCATGTCTCTTTCCATTCCCACAGTATTCTGAATGGGTAAACCTTTCCACGTCTCTTCCCTCTTTGTTTGGGTGTGATGTGTGAGGCGGTAGTAAACAACTGAGAGCATATTTATCTTTCATGGTACAAGGTTCTAGCTCGAGTCTTTTTTTCTTTAAAGTCACCCTGCATTAATGTCTATTTTTTAACATCATTTGTATTTCTCAAACTTCAAGCCTGAAATCGTGTAAGGACTGACAGCTAACATCTAGTTAAAAATAACATGATTCTTTCAATGTCGTAATTTCCCACATATTCAGCTCTGTACTGAGACAGAGAAAAAAATTATGCACAAGCCAAAACACTTTTGTGAAGCTGCTGATTAGGCTATGGTTTAAAAATGGAGTGTAAGGAAAAATATGCTCATTTTCCTTCATGTTTGTGCACTGAAGCATTGACTGTTGAGGGTCTTGAGACTGGTTCCAGTGCAATCAAAGGGGTTACACCTGTCTGTGCTTCGCTCTTCTGGAGCTAGAAAAGGATGCTAGCTTTTAACACAGTAGTTCCCCAGTGTAAAAGAGAAAAATAATTTGCTCTATTAGATCATGGCTTGCCTTGGCTATGTGCCAGCGAGAGAAAAGCTTTCATTGGTGATGCAGTCCCAGGGATGCTAGGACTGAGCAAACCCCAGAGAATAATTCAGAGATGTCTTTATGGAACTAACAGAAGACAGCTTTCATAAAACACAGACTGTTTAAATTTCAGACACTGATAATTCAAAGGGAGAGCCTTTTAATTGTGTTATTCGATCAACAAGAAGACAAGCGAGGTTAAACTGTGATAGATGCTGAAGTAACAAGCTGTTTGCTTGCAGCATTTTTATATTATGGAAAAAAAACTATAATTATTCTCCAGCTTCATATAGGGAAACTTTCTACTCACATTTCAGTCAGGCTCTTCCAACTAATTTTATCATAATTCAAATAAAGACAAAATGCTCCTGAGCACAAAAGCAGAGGGCTGAGTCTTACTCTTTTTTATTACATTAGAGAGCCACTAAATAGCAAAGGATTTTGATTTAGATTCCTGCATTAAAATTAAATCACACATCCTAAGTAAAAATGATCCATAATAATGAAAGTCAGACACATGGGGATTGAAAGTGCTGTTGAAGAATGAGGAAACTACAGTAGCAATGAATGCAAGAGACCGCTATGTTTGATGAAGAGATGTATCTGAAACAAATGTCTCCCTTCAGTGTTTACTGCTGGTGGTCTGAATATTATCAAATAAATTACATGAAATATAAATAATGCAAAATTCAAATTAATTACTTGCTGTCTTGATTTGGGTTGCAACCTTTTATGTCTTTGCTGTAGGAGGAAAGTTGCAGGTAGCTGGATGACACAGCTATGATAAACAGCTGGGATTGTTTAGCCTGGAGAAGAGGAGGCTCAGGGGAGACCTTATTGCTGTCTACAACTACCTGAGGGGTGGTTGTAGCCAGGAGAAGGTTGCTCTCTTCTCTCAGGCAGTCAGCACCAGAACAAGAGGACACAGCCTCAAGCTGTGCCAGGGGAAATTTAGGCTTGAGGTGAGGAGAAAGTTCTTCACTGAGAGAGTCATTGGCTACTGGAATGGGCTGCCCAGGGAGGTGGTGGAGTCGCCGTCCCTGGAGCTGTTCAAGGCAGGATTGGACGTGGCACTTGGTGCCATGGTCTAGCCTTGAGCTTTGTGGTAACGGCTTGGAGTTGATGATCTGTGAGGTCTCTTCCAACCTTGGTGATACTGTGATACTGTGATGATTTTAAGTGCATCATGCAGGTCTTGGTGAATATGCTGACGTCTCCAATGACCAAGTTTACAAATAGACTTCCATTTTGTAAACATTAGCACAGTGACACTGGTATTGGATGGTAAGATTATTTATTTTTTCTTTCAGGCCCCCTGTGCAGAATGTATACATAAAAATATTATTTGAAGTAGCAAATTGTTAACCTCTCCCTGTTTTGATTTATGCTTGATTTTATATGTCAGCCTCTACAATTTCAACTTGATAAAATACATTTTAAAGCTAATCTTGGTGCTAATTCAGTTTTAATATGAAGCTTAAACCTTGCAGCATCAGAATTTCTTATTGGCCTGTTGTGAGACCCTGGAATGGGTTGCCCAGGGAGGTGGTTGAGGCCCTGTCCCTGGAGGTGTTTATGGCCAGGCTGGATGAGGCTCTGAGCAGCCTGATCTAGGGTAGGGTGTCCTTGCCCATGGCAGAGGGGTTGGAGCTAGATGATCCTTGTAGTCTCTTCCAACCCTGACTGATTCTATGATTCTGTCCATCAGCAGTGAATAAATGATGACTATACAGAGCAGAGTTATGCCAAATTTTCCAGAGGTGTAGTGTGATCACATTGTTTCATGACTTTTTAGTATTGCAAAGAAAATTACAAACATCACAGCATTGATCCAGGTCTATTATTTCTTCTGAAAGAATTCTGCTATCTCAAAATGCACTAAACAAAACCCTTTCCTATCACCTCAGCAAATGAGAGCAATTTACATGGAAAGTAAATTAGTAGAAGCACAAACAGACCACAAACCAAATATTTATTCTGAAAGGTGCAGCATAGTTCAAACTGCACAATTTCAAACTGAAATTGAATCACTAGAGATTTTGTGTTGCATGTGTTACCAGTTTAACATGAGAATAATAAAGGTTCTGAGGTGGAGTTGTGGGTCTGGGGTGCACCTTATGACCCTAAAACAAATAGAACTACTCAGTTTTGCAGTGATTAGTGTCTTTCAGGCTTTGAAGTCTTCCCAGAACCATCTATTTCTTAATTTCATTTTATCTTTGTGTACAACAAGGAACAAAGGTCACTATTATAAAAGGAAATTTACATCTAAGAAACAGACAGCATGACAGTTTATAGGTGATGCAAATCCTTAATCTGGTGGTTTGGACACTCAACAGAGATAAATGAGACTTCTTTCCAAAATTATCACTATATTTTGGGGGGAGCCTTATTATTATTTTTTTTTTTTATTATTATTATTCAATAACTGATTAATGGTAAATACATAAATAAATCTGGACACATCTGTCTTCCCACTAGTCCAGCCCTATGATCCTTTTTACACACAGCTCTGGCTGCAAATATTATCTTTTCTTTGCTGCTCTCTAGGACAACTTTAAAACCACTAAAGGAATAGGAGATACAGCCCTCCTAGAAAATATGTAACCTGTGTATTTTTCACAGCTGAATCCTCATGTTCTGGAAGGGCAGAATTCCTGCTGAACCAAGGATACAAATTAATGCTGTTATCCCAGTTCTCAGTGAGTGCTCTGACTATTCTCATCTCAATAAAGATCTATGGCTATAACAGGGTTTACTATAGGAAGGGTTTATATATTACTTATGCTAAAGAGATGTCTATGTGATGGGGCCCCAGGGAAGTCAAATATTCTTTCCCCTCGTTGCTGATCATAATGAGGCTTAGTCAAGAACTGTGCACCTGTTCAGATGCAGAGGTTTTTAAAACCCATGCTTCCTCCCTGGAGGTGTTTAAAGCCAGGCTGGATGAGGCCTTGAGCAGCCTGCTCTAGTGGGAGGTGTCCCTGCCTATGGCAGGGGGTTGGAGCTGGATGATCTTTGAGGTCCCTTCCAACCTAAACCATTCTATGATTCTATGATTCTGTCTCATTTGAAGTACCTAGGGCTTGGTGTTTTGTTCTGGAATTCTTTTGTGTTTTCTAGTGGTTGTTTTAGGTGGGGTTTTTTTTCTTTGTTTTGTGGTGGGGTTTTTTTGTTTCATTTGGTTTTGCTTTTTTTGTTTGTTTATTTTTTTGTTTGAGTTTTTTGGGGGTGTTGTTTTTTTGGTTTTGTGGTTTTTTCTTTGTTTTGGTTTTGGTGTTTGTTTTTTTTTTTAATTAATCTGCCAGTGAGCTCATCTTCCTTTGTGAAGGAAATTTTAGGGTTCAAAATCAAAGATGTACTTTTGAGATATTTTCTGCTATTTTTTCAAGCCTCAGGATATGTGTGTCGGTCCCTCAGTGATTAAATTGGAAGGAAGTTTCTGTCTTGAACTGACTATTTAAAAAATATCTATCATGGAGATTGTTGTTCAATTTCCTTATTACCATCAGTAATGCACAAAAGAGGTGTTTGGCCAGGTATGCTGCTGCTCTACCCTGCAAAGATAACACAGTTTGAAACGGAATAGACAGGAAATGACTTGTCGGAAACAAAAGTGAGAAAAAGTGATTAATTGTTTTTTGAGCCCTGAATATTTACTTTTGGAAGCTGAAGAAATTTACTCATGTCAGTATTAGGGAGCATACCTTGTTGCCTCAGTTATTACTCCTCAGAAATGTTAAATTCCCGAGTGCATGAAATTTCAGATGTAGATTACACTTATTTCAGCAGAACAGATGGGTACGGTGCTTATTCAACGAACATACTAAGAACTCTTTTCACACCTCTAACAGTCACAGCTTTGCACACCCATGTGCAGTACATCTGTGGATTATTGGCAGTGCATTTGGCTGCACAGTAGGAGTATCTCAGGTTTAAAATTTCCCTGTATGTTTCTCCTGTGTGATTCTTTTTAAAATGTCTGTCTTCTCCCTTTGTGCATCTGTTCACAGATTTGACCACAAAAAGAGACTTGTGACCTTTGCAACAATTTGAGTCTGGTAGCCTCCGTGTGAGAATGTAAAAGGTGTTATAAATGAGGAAAGGAACAAAGTGTATTTTATTAATTCTCCTTTCCCTTTCCTTTCCTTTCCTTTCCTTTCCTTTCCTTTCCTTTCCTTTCCTTTCCTTTCCCTTTCCTTTCCCTTTCCTTTCCCTTTCCCCTTCACCTTCCCCTTCCCTTTCCCCTTCCCTTTCCCCTTTCCCACCTTCTGTTGTTCTGCAAAAAAGTAAGGGCAAAACTATAAATTTATTTCCATTTGTACTAGAGGGAATGCAAAGATGGTAGAGTGATACATAAAACAAACAAGGGTCATTTTTTTTCTGGTAGTGGTAGTTAGCCACAGTATGATGTTACATTGATGTGGACATATTACTTCATATTTGGAAGCTGTTTCGTTTAGCTGTGATCCCTGTATCTTGGTATGGTATAGCACTGAGCAATGCTTAACAAAGCCTGTAAGGACACTTAGTCTGCATGCATAACATCACTGTAGTCTTCCATCCTTTTGATGTCATTCATTTTGTCTCGCTTCTAGGCACAGTAAAACTTTCAGTTTTCTTATTGCAGAATAAATAACAGATGTTTATTTCTATATTGGGATATCAGCATATCAATAACTTAGCCTTTCTGCTTCTCCATTTTCACTAACCCATCCCCACAGACAATTCTTTTTTGACTGACCCAAATAAATGCCACTGTAATATTTACACAAATATCAAATGGTCAAGGCTTTCTTTGCAAGCCCATAAACCTGTTCTTTTCTTTCTGAAAAGTGAGGTGTTTCTTTCTGAAAGTGGGAGGTGTTCCTACCATTTTCACCCCCCTAAGCTTTATTAATGTTAGTTCTTTGCAAAAATCAGTATTAGCATACGAGATGAGGACATCTTCTGTGTTGATGGTTCAATATCCAACAGTGGTAATGTGCTCTGTCTCGCCTAGCATGAAAATATGTACATCTCATGTTAAACTCTTCTGCGCGTTAACCCTTGAATTTTAATTCAAACATTAATTACTTTATACAGTGGACTGATTCCTATAGCCTACTACTGCTTATTGCATGAGAAAAGTTGTAGTAAGTAACAATACTATGATAAAGAGTTTAACATATTGTAAAGGCACTTATTGTATGTATGAAAAGGTAAAATAAACAAGGTAAAAGAGAAACAAAAAAATTTAAAATCCATTTTTGGGGTTTTGAGTTTCCTTCCTAACTTGGCATCATGCTTTTAATATAATTTCAGACTTAGTTTGTGTATAACAGAATAAATTAATGAAGGAATTAAATTAGATTGAGAGTCAGTTAATCAAGTTAATCAAATTTACTATGGTGATGCATGCAATCATTAAGTGTACATTAATGAAAATGCTTAGTTGCAATGATACGTTGCTTATAGACCAAGTAAATTAACTTCAGAATATATCGTGTCAGACTTTGAAAGAGTCATTAAGATATTTCTGGTCTTTATGTTAGGAGAAGGCATTCAGAAGGATGACAAGTTGCCAAATCACAGTATCAAAACTTTAAATTTATCAAAGGTAATAATCTTGTATGCAATTTAAAATAATAATTAAGAGTCATTGCCTGAAGATTTAATGAATCAAGTAATGATTCAAAGTGCTATTTCTGTAGCATGTGCAACTTTCGTAACGACATTAAGCATTTTTTACATATACTATTTATTGATTTAAAGATGGCAACATGACAGTAAGTTTAGGTTTGGAATGCTATGGAAATAATGTATCTGAAACCACTTCCAGTGACATGATTCTACAGTCTTCATTCATGCCATGAAAAGCTTTCACTCAGAGAGTTGTATTAATTCCTTAATACTTCTTCAGTGTTAAGAACCAGTATGGACCATAGATTTAAACCTTAAATGGCAATCAGATGTGGCTTATGATTCATTCCAGAATGAGCTCAGACAAGTCTTGTGCTTGGCCTCATCTTGAGGAGAATGAAGCCAGAAGAAGGCAATGTTGAAAGAGCAGGAGGCCCTAACACTGTTGTCAACAGTTTAGACAATAGAGGCACTAATGAGATTTCCAGGTTTTAGAGGTGGAATGTAGAAGCCTCAACTAAAATTGTGCAGAACAAGGGAAGAACAAGAGATCTCAGAACAGGGAGATGTTTGTTAGTACACTCTGAAAATAGCAATAGGCCCAGAGGTTTGAGTAGGCTGGAAGTTTTGGGTCATCACTGTTGTTCAGAGGATAACAAGCAGCAAATTAATAGGGGCAGACATTTGATCTTGAGTAGCAGATCAGAAGGAGCAACACAAGACAAGGTAACCAAGTGATTTGCATTGGAATGGGCTGCCCAGGGAGCTGGTGGATCACAGTCCCTGGAAATGTTCAAGAAAAGACTGGATGGGGCCATGGTCTAGTTGATTGGACAGAGCTGGGTGCTAGGTTGGACTTGATGATCTTGGAGATCTCTTCCAACATGGTTGATTCTATGATTCTATGATTCATTCATTTAAAATGCAGTGCACTGTACGCTCCATAGATCCATGGAATTTGATCTTGGTAAAAGACAATGTTAATATATCAGACTTTCTCTGTAGTGTGGTGTGGTGTTCTTTTGGGGTTTTTTGCTTCGATTTTGAGTTGAGTTTTTTTTTCAGTTTTCAAGGTGGGTGAGCACAAGTTTGGAACTACATGAGCAAGATAATAAAAGAAAAAGAAGTTATTCAAGCTGTTCAACACATTTTCATGGTCATTACTTCCTTTCAAATTCTGTTCCTCTTTTCAACTACAATACAGACTCACTGTTTTAAGTTTAAATGTGCTAAGAGCTTTAATGTACTTCCCTCAAGTAGGAGTAAATTATTATCTCTGTTGCAAGGGCATGTTGAACACATATGTAAACACCGGGTCACAGAAAGATGTAAGCACATTTAGCAGGTTGACTCTTTTAACTAGACCCTCTGGATGCATCCTTTGATAACTGGAGAAAAAAAAAAGTTACAAACACTTATATATGTTATTTGCTGTCAACAATAGACTGAACATCATTTATTATTATTGTTATTATTATTAGTAGTAGTAGTAGTAGTAGTATTACTGTGTATATACGGGATTAATCCTCTAATGTTCCCTAGTTTTCCCCATCTAGTTTACCAGATGCAAGACACATGTGAACCAACATTTACATGAAGGGCTGCTTAAATGTGTTTACTATGGATGTAAGAAGTATTAATAGAATAGAATCACAGAATTGTCAGGGCTGGAAGGGATATTAAGGATATTAGCTCCAACCCCCATGCCATGGGCAGGGCCACCTTACTCTAGATCTGGTCACTCAGAGCTCCATCCAACCTGGCCTTAAAAACTTCCAGGGATGGGATTTTACCACCTCCCTGGGCAACGTGTTCCATTCCAGTGTCTCAACACTCTCATGATGAAGAACTTCTTCCTAACATCTAATCTGAATCTACCCACTTCTAGTTTTGCTCCATTCCTCCTAGTCCTATTGCTGCCCAACATTCTAAAAAGTCTCTCACCAGTTTTCTTGTAGGCCCCCCTTCAGATACTGAAAGGCCACAATAAGGTTTCCTTGTAGCCTTCTCCTCTCTAGACCAAATAGCCCCAACTCTCTCATCCTGTCTCCACAGGAGACATAATCCTTGTGGCCCTTCTCTGGACACAATCCAGCACATTCATATTCTTCTTATAATAGGAGTTCCAGAACTGGGTATAGTACTTAAGGTGCGGTCTCACCTGAGTAGAGTAGAGAGGCAGAATCACCTCCCTCAACCTGCTGGCCATACTTCTCTCAATGCAGCCCAGGAAACAGTTAGTTTTCTGGAATGCAAGGGTACACTGACAGCTCATGTTGAGCTTCTTGTACACCAGTACCCCCAAGTCCCTTTCCTCAGGACTGGTCTCAAGCTAGTCACTGCCCAGCATTTGTGAGTGTCTGAGATTGCCCCAACCCAGATGCAGGACCCTGCACTTGGTCTTGTTGAACCTCATGAGGTTGCCATGTGCCCACCTCCCAAGCCTGTCAAGGTCCCTCTGGATGGCATCCCTGCCCTCCAGTGTGTCAGCCACACCACACAGCTTGGTGTCATTGACAAACTTGCTGTGGGTGCACTCAATGCCACTGTCCATGTCACCAATAAAAATGTTAAAGAAGACTTGTCCTAGTACTGACCCTTGAGAGACTCCCCTTGTCACTGGCCTCCACTTGGACATGGACCCATTGACAGCCACTCTTTGGGTGTGGCTGTCAGTATTTTATGCACTGAGTTGAAATAATCCTTCCACTTTACAAGCAGTGAGTCTGCTTGTATTCACTTTTATCTCCATTTTTCATGCATACTCACTGTCTACTTCTCCCTACATATTACATAGTATCCCTACAAATGGGTAAAGGTAGGAAATAAACATCCAAAACTTGCACAACAACAGCAGACAAAACTGTCCTGGGAAAAAAAAACTCATTGGAGATGCTGTCAGACCTTTAAAAGTGACAAAGGCTGCAGAAATGAAATGGAAATAAATTAAAGTCTAATAAATACAGAGTAAGTGCTGCTGCAGAATCATCATATTAAAGCATTATAGACAACAATGTGAGTGTGTGTTCAAACTCCCCACATCTTTGTTCAAGTTTTGTATGTACTTCAGCATTAGTCAGGGAATTAGTACTTTCATCCATCTGCATGCTGAAAATGCCTCACTTAGTGAGAAGCCTTGTTAAAATCAACTACCATCATAACTCAGCGGAGCAAAACTGCAAGCATAATTGTGAGGCTTTAAAATGTTTTTATGCATATATGTCTTATTATCTGATAATTTACTAAAGCATGCATCTAATCAGAATTCTGATTTTCATCCCAAGAATGCATCAAATAAACCTAAAATGCTGGCTGGAAATCACAATGGAAATTAATTGAGTCCTTTTGTTTTGATTAGAACATGGCTAACGGACCAGTACTAATTTTATTTGATAGCATGTCCCATTCCTACAATTAATTTGGAACTGACTAAACAAGTCAGATAACCACCTAACCCATAACAAACTGAAATATATATGATGTATTTATTTGGCAGAATGTGTACAATTATTCTTTTCATCTATTATTCATCTGTGTGTTCATCCAGACTAGTTATTTTTTATCTGTTTGCTACCGAAAAACGACTTCCCTCATTAGAGTATTCTATATCTGTAGGATTTACCTGGACCTGAGTAAGGTGTTTGACTGTTCCACATGACATCCTGGTCACCAAAAGGGAAAAACATGGACTTGATGTGTGGATCACTTGCTGGATAAGGAATATGCTGCATAGTCGCATGCAGAGAGTGGTGATCAACAGCACAATGTCCACCTAGAGACCAGTGACAAGTGGCATCCCTCAGGGGTGGGGTCAGTGCTGGGACCAGTGCTGTTCAACATCTTTGTCAGTGATATGGACAGAGGAATCAAGTGCACCGTCAGCAAGTTTGCAGATGACACCAAGCTGTGTGGCACAGTCAACTTGCAAGGGGGAAGGGATCCATCCAGAGGGACCCGGACAGGCTGGAGAGGTGGGCCCAGACCAACTTCATGAAATTCAGCAAGGCCAAGTGTATGGTCCTGCACCTGCATCAACACAATGTCAAGCACAGGCTGGGTGGGGAATGGCTGGAGAGCAGCCCTGAGGGAAATGAGCTGGGTGTGAGTTGATGAAAAGCTCAACATGAGCCAGCAGTATTCACATGCAACCCAGATAGCAAGTGTATTCTGGACTGCATCAAGAGAAACGTTGCCAGCAGGGCAAGAGAGGTGATTCTCCTCCTGTACTCTGCTCTTGTCAGAACCCACCTGGAGTACTGTGTGCAGTTCTGGAGCCCCCAAGACAAGAAAGACATTGAACTGTTGGAGTGAATCCAGAGGAGAGCCATGAAGATGCTAGGGGGGCTGCAGGAGCTCTGCTACGAGGACAGGGTAGAAGAGCTGGGGTTCTTCAACCTGGAGAAGAGAAAGCTTTGAGGAGACCTCATAATGGCCTTGCAGTATCTTAAAGAGGCCTACAGGAAGGCTGGAGGGAGGGGATATTTACAAGATCTTGTAATGACAGGATGAGGGGTAATGGGTTTAAGGTGGAAGAGGGGAGATTTAAACTAGATGTTAGGAAGAAGTATTTTACAGTGAGAGTGGTGAGACTCTGGCACAGGTTGCCCAGGGAGGTTGTGGATGCTCCCTCCCTGGAGGTGTTCAAGGCCAGATTGGATGAGGCCTTGAGAGACCTGCTCTAGTGAGAGGTGTCCCTGCCTATGGCAGGGGGGTTTGAACTAGATTATCTTTGAGGTCACTTACAACCTAAACCATTCTACGATTCTATGATTTCCAGAGGTCTACTTTTTCCACCTTTTTGCTGAGAGGTAACGAACTCCAAGAAGATATGTCCCAAAGTGGGACTAGTTTTATTTCTGGAACACTAAAAATCCATTCCTCTTCTGCTGTACAGTTTTTATTTTTTTTTTTTTAACAAGGAAGCAATGAAAAAAGTTTGAGAGAAACTATCGATAATTACACTCTTGTAATGTTGTTACTTTTTGGTTTTGTTTGCTTGGGTTTTGTGGGTTCTGTTTTGTTGCTGTTTTGTTTTCCCCTCCATGCCTCTTAGCTTGTTTTACTTTGAGTATCAACTGTGCAACTATGATTTAAGGAACTGTCTTGGGACCATCTAGGATAGAAAAGAAATGCAGGTTGTCAGGTTCTAACTACATTTTTCTCCAGTCTTGTTTTCTTGTCTATAGCACTGACAAGGAAAAAAACTGTTTTGATTTGTCTTATAAACAGCACAATCAAATAGTTCTTCCTGTGCAGTATTACAGGTTACAAAGAGATCTAAAACAATTAAGAGTTGTAGCTCTAGAGCAACTTGTGTTTGGACTCTCGGTGACCTCTGCAGCTTTTTTTTCTTCTTCTGTCTTCTATAAGCCATATTAGTTTCTAAACACAAGATGATATAAATCTGTTTTTCAATAATCTGACATTTGAAAGTCTGAATAAATTTATAACTGCAAGCAGCAAACCACAAGTTCTTTAGTTTGTTTTTTGGGTTATTTTTGTGTGTGTGTGTTTTTTTCTCATTGAAAGATAAAACAAAACAGAATTTGTATACTTTACATCTAAATATACACTAGATTTTCCATTAAGAGGTTATATTTTCAAGAAAGATGCATCAACTGTGTAAGTTTACTCACTTTATACAGGCAAGTAGTGCTATGAAGTGTAGCGGGATTTCTCAAACAAGAAAGAACCAGAGTGATGTGAGAAAGAAGAGGGTAAAATATCAGATATTTACTGTAAGAGAAATTGTGATATGAAA
Organism: Tricholaema leucomelas; assembly: GCA_013400475.1. NCBI lineage: Eukaryota > Metazoa > Chordata > Aves > Piciformes > Lybiidae > Tricholaema lacrymosa > Tricholaema leucomelas. Next base: position 91,879 of record WAAF01008606.1, read on the forward strand.
GTCCTCTGACATATGAAAGCCTAAAAATCAATACATACTTTAAAATATTTATAGTACTTAAGTGTCATGTACATGTACATTCTTTAATGACTGCTCTTCCATGATATACATACATTTTTTTCCATTATATGTCACCAGCCATATTCTTACATCTTCATTCATTCACTCATTTTGATCACTTAGAATTTCTTCATTGCCATTGGAATGGGCTGCCCAGGGAGGTAGTGGAGTCACCATCCCTGGAGGTGTTCAATAAAAGACTGAATGAGGCACTTAGTGCTATGGTCTAGTTGATTTGCTAGGGTTGGGTGCTAGGTTGGACTGGATGATCTTGGAGGTCTCTTCCAACCTGATTGATTCTATTCTATTCTATTCTATTCTATTCTATTCTATTCTATTCTATTCTATTCACCTATCAAAGTTGAAATCTCTGTATGTAATTAGTTATAAGTAAGTAAATCAGCAGTTGCATTTTTGCAAGCCTTCTTGTTTCTTCCTTCACCTAAAATTTTGTGTTATGTTGATTGTCCCTCAGTACTAGTCATTTGAAGCGAGTGATTTACTTAGTAGCTTTTGATTTACATATCTAATTTTGCATGTGTCCTAGATACCCTCTGTAAGAACACAGAAACATACAGTGCTGTCAAATGAATATCAAATTATCTTCCAATCCCTCCAGGTTTCTTAAAAATCAAGAATCAACATCTAACAATGCAAGTATTTTATTTGTTATATTTATCAGCTCTGTAGACCATCAGTCCAGCACCAGACTGGTATTTTGATCTTTGCTCTAAAATGATATTGACCATGTTACTACTTTCCTGTGCATTTGTCCTACAGTCAAGTGACAACATGTGGATAGAGTTCTAGTCAGTTGAAGAGCTGCACAGCTTTGCTTAGATCTTATGGAAGCACAAGCTACACTTGTCAGGATTACTGTAGAGCTAAGAGAGCTGTCAGGGTGTCTTGATATAAGAGCAGTGACCTCAGCTGTACATCTCCCATACAGCAAGATTCCTGACTCTTCCATTGCTTCTGCTTAATTGCTCAAGCTCCTCCTCTAACAACCTGAAGATATTATTTCTTTATTTATTTTTCTTATTCCTGGAAAAAATATCAGAGGCTGATATGGCCAAGAGCAGAAATACCAGGCACGAAGCAAATGTTTAACTCACCATACAGGACAAAAAGCAAACATTAAGATGGACCGAAGTGTAACAGCCTACAGCCAAAAAAGGTTGGTTAAAAAAATGGCCGTTAATTCAGTGATACACCTGTGAAATCACTTTCCCTGGTAAGTTACTCTCTTTTATTGCTGACCTTGGTAAATGTTCTCTTCTCTGGGGAGAAAAAACAAATACAGAGGAATTTTGTTCAAATCACCTCTTAGATTAAAGCACCATCATGATTAGAGAGGTCAAAAAGAGTCTATAAAGTGAATTGTCCTGAGATTAATTTAAGAAGATAGGCAAAGAAATGCACTGATGAAACAGTGTTATAAGAATGGGACTAAGTTATGAATCAGTTGAACAGTGTGCCAGATTTCTCATACTGGGAGTACAGTGCAAGGCTGCCAAAAAGTGTATGGAAGCCAGTGGCTTCCTGCTGACTTCAAAGGTTTTGGAGCAAGTTCTGGACTCCAGAAGCAAAGCTATTCTGGTTTTTTTTTTTTTTTCTCACATTCCTCCTCCTGAACAATAATTATTACATCACATTTTCTCATTATCAACTATTTAGTCAATACTTTTTTCCTCATTATTTATTATTAACTTTTGCCAGTGTTTAGTAAGCTATTGCTCATTCTTTTTCATAGAAAAGTATATGCATCAATCATTGTCACTTGAAAATTCTAATTCTATTTCCCTTAGTCATGCTGCTGACATATTTCTCCCATTAACAAGTCTGTTATACTGTCCAAGGTCAAATTCTTTTCAGTAGTCAGTATTCATATCAAGCACTGTTCTGTCTTCATTTTTGGCATTGTTTTGTTAATATCATAATTCAAAACAAACAGACCATATATATCTTCTATGCATATAGCTATGTTCAGTCTGTTCCAGGAGTGTATGCCTGGAGCAAGTCATAGAATCATGGAATCAACCAGGTTGGAAGAGACCTCCAGGCTCATCCAGTCCAACCTAGCACCCAGCCCTGTCCAATCAACTAAACCTTGTCACTAATTGCTTCATCCAGTCTTTTCTTGAACACCTCCAGTGACTCCGCCATCTCCCTGGGCAGCCCATTCCAATGGCAAATCACTCTCTCTGGCAAGAACTTCCTCCTAACATCCAGCCTATACCTCCCGCAGCACAACTTGGGACTGTGTTGCCTTGCTCTGTTGCTGATTGCCTGGGTCTTCTGAGCATTCACAATGAGCAAGCAGCGCAGTGGAATAGGAGTAGTTTTGTGAAATGAAACAGAAGTGACTTTGAAATAGTTCTGGTCTCATCTCCAGTTTCTCTCTGTCTTGTGCCTTCCAATATAGTTTCACCTGAAAATATCCACTTTATACATTTGAAAATTTCCTTGTCTGAAGAAGAGCAGTGAGAGGACACAGTTGGGAAACATGCTTCCAAAATGCATACCTAATGCAGATGGAAAATTTTAAAGTAGATTTGACTTCATTGCATTTTGTTTCGCATCAAGGCATGGGCTTAGGAGCATGTAAACTGGATTTCTTTAAGCAGCATGTATTCTGAAAAACAGTTTTGGGAGCTTCCCTAGCTTGCTCTAATCACTAATGGAAATTTTATCCATCAAATGAGAGCTAGTCTGAAGTGAAAAATACCTATAGATAGTTGCTTGATCGTTGACATTGTCTGCTTCTCTCTACATATCGCCTGGTAATTCTTTGTGCTACCTGATAACATGAGCATGGCCTACACCACCGCTGTGGGATCTGACATTTATCAGTTTACCTCTGATCTCTGTCTTCTCACATGTAGCAATTTTTTATTCTTGACTTTTTATTTACTTAGTTGACTGTTACCCAAATATTAAATACATTTTAAACCACTGGAGGAACATTATCAATAACTAGACATAAATTAATTTGGAAGCACTCTTAGTTCTTATCATAGAATTATAGAATAGAATCATAGAATCATAGAATGGTTTAGGTTGGAAGGACCTCAAGGATCATCCAGCTCCAACTCCCAGCCATAGGCAGGGACACCTCCCACTAGAGCAGGCTGCTCAAGGCCTCATCCAGCCTGGCCTTAAACGCCTCCAGGGAGGAAGCATCCACAACCTCCCTGGGCAACCTGTTCCAGTGTCTTACCACCCTCACTGTAAAGAACTTCCTCCTAACATCCAGTCTAAATCTCCCCTCTTCCAGCTTAAACCCATTCCCCCTCGTCCTAACATTACTAGACCGTGTAAATAGTCCCTCCCCAGCTTTCCTGTAGGCTCCCTTCAAATACTGGAAGGCCACTATAAGGTCTCCTCGAAGCCTTCTCCTCTCCAGGCTGAAGAGCCCCAACTCTCTCAGCCTGTCCTCATAGCAGAGGTGCTCCAGCCCTCTGATCATCTTCGTGGCTCTCCTTTGGACCCGCTCCAGCAGTTCCATGTCCTTCTTGTATTGGGGGCTCCAGAACTGCACACAGTACTCCAGGTGGGGTCTGACGAGAGCAGAGTAAAGGGGGAGAATCACCTCCCTTGCCCTGCTGGCCACACTTCTCTTGATGCAGCCCAGCACTCGGTTGGCTGTCTGGGCTGCATGTGCACACTGCCGGCTCATGTTGAGCTTCTCGTCGACCCAGACCCCCAGGTCCTTCTCCTCAGGGCTGCTCTCCAGCCATTCATCACCCAGCCTGTATCTGTGCCTGGGATTGCACCGACCCAGGTGCAGGACCTTACACTTGGCCTTGTTAAATGTCATGAGGTTGGCCTGGGCCCACCTCTCCAGCCTGTCCAGGTCCCTCTGGATGGCATCCCTGCCCTCCAGCAAGTCAGCTGTGCCACACAGCTTGGTGTCATCTGCAAACTTGCTGAGGGTGCACTCAATTCCTCTGTCCATATCACTGACAAAGATGTTAAAGAGCACTGGTCCCAGCACTGACCCCTGAGGAACACCACTTGTCACCGGTCGCCAGGTGGACATTGTGCCATTGATCACCACTCTCTGCATGCGACCATCCAGCCAATTCCTTATCCAGTGAGTGCTCCACCCATCCAGTTTGTGCTTTTCCAATTTGGTGACCGGGATGTCATGTGGGACAGAGTTGAAGCATATATCAGGATACCGGTAATTATTTATTTAATATTCATGTGTAAAATTAATCCAGAATAATTGCTGCCAATTAATGCAACATATAAAATAATTGTAAACAACCTACAAGCTACAGTAATAATTCTGTAATGAAGAGTGTAACTTCATTTTTCCTCTCTTGATTTGATATTTAGAAAAAAATTTAAAAGTAGCTCTCTATTTTCCCTAAGAGAGATCTTTACATGACAAATAAGCATAAGTAACAGGATTGTGTTTTTATGACCATAATTTTGAGTTTATAGACAAGAATTCTGGGGGGGATTTATTTGTAAAAGTTGGTCAGATTACAGATATGAAAGGCAATAGCAACAGGCTAGCCAGTTGTCTTTGCCTGTTCGCTGCTCTTTGCAATAAAATCTCATGTTCTCTTTGAACTCAAATAGCTCAAATAACCAGAAGACAAGAGCATTAGATTATTTTGAGCTTTAGAGAAAAAATACATTCTGATACTAATCTTGAGACTATGAGGAAGGAAAATCACACACCAGAAGGGCTTTATTCTTAATTTCTCACCCGCACCTTTGATGGGAGGTTTGTAATATCACAAAATTGAGCATGGAAAAATCTTCACCCAGCTCTGCAACATAAGAAGCAGAGGGTAAAATAGTTGCAGCACAGATTTAAAGTAACTTTCACTGTAAACACCCTTCCTATTCTAGCACACATCAGTCTCCATAGTTGTGTTAGATTAAACAAGATACATCAACATAATGAAAATTCACCAGAAATGACGAAGATATTTGTCATCTGTGCATGAACTGAAGATATCTTTATACTGTCTATTCCTTTCCCTTTGATTTCAAGCATCTCCCAAACAATACACCAAAATGTTAATTATACACAAAAAAATTGTAGTTCAAATACATGGTCACAATTTAAAGCAAGTTATAGAGTGGTTAAAATTCCAGCAAAGCTAAAATAAAAATACTTTCTCCATATTCATTAATTATTACTGGACAACATAATCTACACAATCAAGCAGAAAAGTTACGTCTAGGACATTCAAAGCAACACCAAATTTCAGAGCAACATAAAATGCTTGCTGCATTGACATTCAGCAAAATCTGAGTAGAGTTCTAACAGTATGCTCAGAAGCTGCCATTCCATGCAAATCCCTCAGTACACTACATCCTTCTTCTTACCTACCTCTAATTATAACATTCTAAATTGCCCAAAAACTTACATATGTGGCCAAGAGGGCCAATGACATCCTGGCCTGTATCAGGAATAGTGTGGCCAGTAGGAGGAGGGAGGTTATCCCTGTACTCAACACTGCTCAGGCCACACCTTGAGTACTGTGTCCAGTACTGGGCTCCTCAACTCAAGAGAGATGTTGAGGTGCTGGAACATGTCCAGAGAAGGGCAACAAAGCTGGTGAGGGGCCTGGAACACAAACCCTATGAGGAGAGGCTGAGGGAGCTGGGGTTGTTTAACCTGGAGAAGAGGAGGCTCAGGGCAGACCTCATTGCTGTCTACAACTATCTGAAGGGTAATTGTAACCAGGTGGCGGTGGTTGGTCTCTTCTGCCAGGCAACCAGCAACAGGACAAGGTGACACAGCCTCAAGTTGTGCTGAGGGAAGTATAGGCTGGATGTTAGGAGGAAGTTCTTCTCAGAGAAAGTGCTTTGCCATTGGAATGGGCTGCCCAGGGAGGTGGTGGAGTCATCGTCCCTGGGGGTGTTCAGGAAAAGCCTGGATGAAGCACTTAGTGCCATGGTCTAGTTGACTGGATAGGGCTGGGTGCTAGGTTGGACTGGATGATCTTGGAGGTCTCTTCCAACCTGATTGATTCTATTCTATATACTTATCACAGTCATGCCCTCTCTTTAACTGTATTTGATGTTTTTAATCATTACTGCCTGTTCTGCAGCAACAATGAAACTTTTTCATTTTTCATTCATATGATAGAAAACTTTAGTATCTGCAAACTTTAGTCTCTCTTTAACTTTTATTAGACTTCAAGATCTGTGTTTTCCAATACTTGCAGAAAATATTTCTTTGTTAGCTTCACACTCTCTGCATAGTAACTCTGTATCAACAGATTTAGCATTTACACAACAGTCAGTCTGACCACAATGAGATTCCATCTTAGATTTTTCTGCAAAATAAAGATTAGCAAGAGTCAAGATAAGAAAAAAGTCAAGGACAGAGAACTCAATCACAGTCTGTTACAAAAGAATATATTCCCGTTATATAGTTTCACTGATTAAAATAAAACTCCAGCAATTCCACTATTAAAAAAAAGCCCCACACATGCCACTGAATGCACAGTAATTTCAAACATGATTGTGAATATTCTGCTATGCATGAAGCCATTATAAGCAATTATGCAAAATATATTCTATTTTAGGTAAATCCTTAGGCAGGTAAACCGATTCCAGATGTAGACCTCACTTTGGGAAGCTTACCTAGAGTAAGTACATCCTTTTTCTCTTTTCTTTTTTTTGCCATGTTGTGGGGATGTCTTCACTTTCCCGATATGGGAAGGCATTTTATTTATTTATTTTTAAGAGTCCTTTTGGGTGAGAATTCACCAAACATTATGTTCCAGTTGATTCAAATTACCTCATACAGTTGTTCAAAATCTTCTAAATAAAAGCAATAATAAGATTTTAAAAACAATGTCGCTAGTAAAAAGGAGATCAGTTTCTGGGTTTTTTTTATCATGATGCTGCTTTACACAAAATCTAACATGCTTAAGCAGTACTTAACAACCATGTTATAATAAGAAATAAAAGTTATTCTTCCCAAAAACACTTTAGTGTGTTGTGTGAGACCACCATGTCAGCTTTGAGCTTTACTACAGACTCACAAGATCTATTTTTACTGAGTCTCATCATTTATTTGAGAACTGTCAGGTACATGTGTCCTCTACAGTGAGGCACAGACATACTTACCACTCAGGCTAGCATATAGGCTCATAGTAGTTAAATCCACATGAAAATCTAAGCCAGGGAGCACAGCCTTACCAGCTGACCACTGACAGAGTCCACTCAGAAGTGTTGCAAAAGGTAGCTGGACTGTTGCCAGTCATCACTGGATTCCTCTTTTTCAGCTGTCTTTTCTGCTCATTTGTTTTTTCATCACAGCATGAGATGAGCTAACTGTGTCTAAAGTGTCTCTGTGTTATGGTGTCCTTGAAATAAGCTGAACGATGTAATGCCATGAGTTTTGAATATATCTACCACACATGCCTTGACTTATCATCTGGAAGAGAAAAAAGAATATTGCTAATCAAAACTACTTCTTAACACCTGAAATACATTGCTTGTTCCAAAGTGCAGGGTATTTGACATCAAAAGGCTCATAGACTTCTGCCATGGTTTAGCCTCGTCAAACAGTGAAACACAACAGAGCCAATTGCTTACCCCCTTGCATTAGGATGGGGGAAGATAATCAGAAGAGCAGAAGTGAGAAAACTTGTGGATTGAGTTAAAGACAATTTCACAGGTAAAGAAAAAGACATGAATGCAAACAAAGCAGAACAAGGAATTCATTCACTCACTGCTTGCCAACAACAGGCAGGTGTTCAGCCATCTCCATCAATGCAGGGCTCCGTTACATGTAATGGTTACTTGAGAAGATTAATGTCGCAACATACTCCCACTCCTTCTGCTTCCCCCAGATTTTATTGATAACCTTGACATCATGTAATATGGAATGGATACTCCTCTAGTTAGCTGAGTCTAGCTGTCCTATGTCTCCTCCAAAATTTTTGTGGCACACCCAGCTTACCCCCTGGTTGAATAGTGTGAGAATTGGAAAAGGTGTCAACTGTGCAAGTACTGCTCAGCAATAGGTAAAATCCCGAACATCCCTATACCAGTTACTGTGAAGGAAAATAACTCTATCCCCATCAAAATCAGCAGAAATCCGTATAATCAGACATATGCTTTGTTAAGTATAAACCTTTATAATGAGTCTGTTCTGGAACAACATGACCAGTGATTTTTAAAGTAAAGCCCAGGACAAGGAGTTCAACAGCTCTACACATTTTTGTGAACAAGAGCCACAAAGACAAAGCATTCAATTTTGTTACTTCTAATACCTTATCTCTAATTTGCAGGTAAGTTTAAACAAGCATTTATCAATGCTGATCTCTTTTGTGCTTTTCATCGATCTCAAAAACACTCTTTTGGACTCTTCAAGCCTCTGAACAAGGCTGACTGAGGGCCTTTCATGCTGCATTGGGCAGCCTTAGTTTAACAGGAGGAAGCCTAATCACAAAAAAAACTCCAAAAATACAAAACACAGCGACATGTCGGTTACTTACTCTAGCTTTTTCATGTTAATTCCTTAGTTCCTGATTCTTTTGTCACTTACTAATTTCTCACACAACACATAGTAATTGGAACTTTGTTAATACTGTTTACTTTCTCTTAAGTTGTCTTATTGTCATCCACTTGCAACCAATGGGTTTATTGTGTTCTACAGCTATGTTTGAGTAATTATGCAGAACCACCTTCCCTTTTCTTAGAATCATAGAATCAACCAGGTTGGAAGAGACCTCTAAGATCATCCAGTCCAATCTATCACTCAGTCCTATCCAGTCAACTAGACCATGGCACTAAGTGCTTCATCCAGGCTTTTCCTGAACACCCTCAGGGACGGTGACTCCACCACCTCCCTGGGCAGCCCATTCCAATGGCAAATCCTCTCTCTGAGAGAACTTCCTCCTAACATCCAGCCTATACTTCCCTCGGCACAACTTGAGGCTGTCCCCTTGTTCTCTTGCTGGTTGTCTGGGAGAAGAGACCAACCTCAACCTGGCTACAACCTCCCTTCAGGTAGTTGTAGACAGCAATGAGGTCTGCCCTGAGCCTCCTCTTCTCCAGGCTAAACAACTCCAGCTCCCTCAGCCTCTCCTCACAGGGTTTGTGTTCCAGGCCCCTCACCAGCTTTGTTGCCCTTCTCTGGACATGTTCCAGCACCTCAACGTCTGTGTTGCTTTTAAAGAAAGATCTCCATTATGTCACAGTGCTTCTAGGAATAACAAGCAACTAGAACTGAAAAAAAGAATAAAACCAGTTAAGTCAACAGATCAAAAATCCTATTGAAACACATGCATGCTGATTGTTTCTGTGGGAGTGACGAGGAAATGTTCCTTTTCATTTGTATAATGTAAACATTGTTAGAGATTATATAGTTTCACAGTTTTACAGCAGTTTAGAAGCTTCCAAAAGTATGAGGTAAGAGTTCATTTATCTTCTAAGATGCATTTATCTTCCTCATGGTGGCCAAAAGGGTGCAGACCAGTACTCACTACCACCTTGACACTTGTTCTCTGACAGCAATTAGCTAAAAATATCTTGTGCCATGCTGATGGAGAAATAATTGCTTTGTAAGAGCAAACGCTGAGTTCCAATGGCAAACACAGGCCTTACTTGATAGGATTTTCCCTTTGTGCTCCCATCTTGCTTTCCACAGTGTATGAGTTCATATAATAAAGACACTTATTCCATCAGCAACGTTCTTTGGGACCTCTAGGCCTCCACTAACATTCACCTGCTGCTAGCACCACATCACTCCCAACCCTTGGGAGAGGCCCTGGTGCTACGTGCATCTGCATTACCCATATCTCTAGTGGCCTCCATCCAGAGCCCTGTCTACCCTGAGGCTTCCCAGATGAAAGGGAACATCTCAGGGTGGGGTGGGGGGGGTGAGCTATGGAATCTGTACTGTCTCTGTCTGTGGTTCTGTTTGCTGTACCACTAAATTTCAGGTAAAATCGTGCTAATTCTTCTATTTTAAACCTAGGAATCTTTACCAACTCATATGATTTGGGGAATGTTATTATTTTAATATGGAGTTTCATAAGCCCATGATGACTAGGTCTGATCACCTGGTCTGTGCCACGTGAAGGCACTCAGGATGACCTGCTCCATTATTGAGGTGCTGGTGGATGTCCAGAGAAGACCTATGAGGGCAGCCTGAGGGGAGGCCTTGTCACTCTCTACAGCTACCTGAAGGGAGGGTGGAGAGAGGAGGGGGCCAGCCGCTTCTCCTTGATCACAAGTGACAGGACTAGAGCACGTGGTTGCAGGATGGATGAGGGGAGATTTTGGCTGGATATTAAGAAATACTTCTTTACTGAAAGGGTTATCAAACATTGAAATGGACTGCCCAGGGCAGTGGTGGGGTCGCCATCCCTGGGTATGTTCAAGTGACATATGGACCTGGCACTTAGGGATATGCTTTAGTGTTGATAGCTCAGTACTGGGTCAAGACTTGGACTCGATTATCTTTGAGGTAACTTCCAACCAGACACATTCTGTGATTTGTAAGATATGTGTTCATTCTGTGTGTAGCACCTTTAAGGTGAACAGAAAGGATGGGAAAAAATGTAAAATCATAGAATCATAGAATGGTTGGGGTTGAAAGGAATCTTGAAAGTCATCCAATTCCAAGTCCCCAGCCATGGAGAGAGGCACCCTCCACTAGACCTGGTTGCATGAAGCTCCATCCAAACTCACCCTGAACACTTACAGGGAATGGACATCCACAACAGAATCACACAGAATCACAGAATGTTAGGGGCTGAATGGGACCTCAAAAGATTGCACAGTCCAATATCCCCGCCAGAGCAGGATCACACAGGATCACATCCAGGCAGGTCTTGAATATCTCCAGAGAGGGAGATTCTACAACTCCCCTGGACAGCCTGTTCCAGTGTTTTGCCACCCTCACAGTGAGAAAATTCTTCCTCGCGTTTACATAGAACAGGTTTCTATGCCTCAACCTCTGTGGACAATCTGTTTCAGTGTCTCACCACCCTCAAAGGAAGTAAGATTTTCCTACCATCTCTTCTGGTGTGAGCTAGAACAGAGCTAATTATATTCAGTGATTTTGCTTTTTAGCTAAGTCTCTTCTAAGTAAGTGGCATTTCTGAAATTAGCAGAGAGCTTTCACAGACAGTGCTTGCTTCTGGTAGCAGTAACACTCCACGTTTCTAGTTAGTAACAAGGATTGGTACTCAGGTCAATGTCACTGCTAAATCTTGTGTACTACATTGAGTCTGTAGAGTAAAAGGACACACCTGAAGGGAGGAGCAGACAGGAAAGCTGACCCTAAACTCATCAAGGAGGTATTCCATGTCTCTTGCCTATGGCATGAAGACGCTTAATGCCTCTGCCTGGTAAACTGAGGCACAGCAAAGTTTCCATGTGGACAAGCTTGAAGCATCAAAGCTTGTTGTTAAGCAGCAAAGCTGGTTTGAAGCATCAAGGCTTCCTGGTCCCCAAGGCAAAGCAGGGTGGAGCATGGCAGCATGGCAAGGCAAATTGAGGCAAGGCAGCATGGCATGGTGAGTTGTTTACAACTTCTGGCTGTATTTGCCAGTTGTCTGAGTCTTGGTTGCTCCGTTGGACACAGAGATTAGCCAATCAAAATGGCACTTTGCCAAAGCTAACCATATTAGGTTAAGCCAGGGGCTTTCTTTACCAGAATTTGGGGGAAGACAGACCTATGCACTAGGCAAGTGTATGTACCTTGCTTACCACAGGATGTAACCAGGAGCAAAACAAGTTTGGGCAAGTCAGGTTCTCAGACTCGGTGTCTCCAGGCCTTTTATACTCTTTCCCACAGTTGCTCCTCACTCCAGAAGGAGGAGGAGGAGTGGGGAATCATGCCTAGACTAACCAGGACACATATTAGGGACACATATTAGGCCTATTTTTTGGCATTCTGTGACACTGAAGAACTTAGATTTATTTTTTTTCTGATAAAGCCCCAGGTGTATGTGCCAGTAAATTGTCATTAACCTCCATGGAATTTTGATTATTAGCTTCAAATATTTGGGTTTTTTTTTCATATTACTCATTAATGCAGACACACAGGTGTGTGTGTTCACGTGTGCATTCACTCAAGGGAAGCCAAAGCAGCAATTTATAGGAAGATTCAGGACAATGTTGTCATATTTGTTACGTAGCATAGATCTTGCTTATTAGTTATTCACTCTGTTTTAATCCAGGGATACTCCTGGCTGATAGATTTGCACTAAATAAGGATACCCTAAACAAATGATGTGAAATAGGTCATGACAAAAATAGTTTCTCTGATGTATTAGGCCTATTCTGACAATTCATTTCTCATCTACTGTTAATTATAAACTATATTAATAAAATGTTTTAAAACGTTTATTTGGATGTAATAAATATAATTGGGCAGAACTATGCGAGAGGAATACATTAAGTAGGATAGTTATATATATATATATATAAAATCTCAGTGTTGATACCTACCTTCCTCTCTTGGCAACAGGAATATTACATACCAGACGTCTAACAATCTTCTTCATTCACTGAGCCTTTCCACTGAGATTTGACTTCTGTACTTCAGAACCTCCTGTCAACAGCAGAAATTATTCTTTTAGCAAGCAAAGAGGTTAAAAAATAAATTAAAAAGCCACAAAGCCCCCAATCCACCTTAGTTGCTTTACTGCTTTGTTCAAGAGTACACTGCCAGTTATTACTAGCAAGTGTCTTCTCTACATGAATTTGTGTCTAAAAAAGTATTGCTTGAGAAAAAACTGTACTGACTTTTATACATATATATTTCTTTTTGTTTTCAGATTTCTAACAATAGCTTCTTCCATCTCTTTTTGACTCTTATTTAGTAAAACAAAAGTAGTTCCTTTTTCACAGTGCTCTTGGAGTTGCACATTTTCTCATTAAACAAGATTTATCATAACGCTTTTATGTTGTTACTACCAACAGACATACCAGGAGAAATAGTACAGGTAGGTAATGGAACTTAAGTCCTCACATCATCGATCCCAAATAAAATGGTACTTGAATGTACTGATATTTAAACACTGGCAGCCATGCCTTCCCAATCTGCCCTAACAGAATGACTACCAGCAGTGCTGGAAGGTGTTAAGTATTAATACTGACACAGCCTTCAGTGTGCATAAGATAAAGCCAAAGCTAATTAGGAAAAAATCAATAGAATAAAAGCTGTTATAACCTGGAGTAGAACCAAAACAAAAGCTGAGCTCAGCTTATTGTATGGATTTCAAATTGGCTTTTTTCTAGATTTTCTCCAAAGTCTCTTCAGCAGAGGATGTAAGTCAAACACACACATTGAGGTGCTATTTCAAAGCTTAATACTAGCTTCATTTTAGTCCATTGCTGCTCCCTCAGAGTCACATTCAAAGGAAAAGACCAAATTTAGGTACTATAAGTCACCTTTTATTTGCCACTGAAGGAACCTAAGAAATTAACCCATATCAAATAAAGTTGGCCTTTAATCCAGTGAAATCATAGACTTTTTTCTACTTTTCTTTGAAAAAAAACTGTTCCACCAGTTTAATAAGCATTTTAAAAACCTTTGCTCTTTTAATCTCAGTGATTCAAAGTGAAAACTGTTTAGTGAAGTGCGTTGTGTCTATGGAGATCAGATCTGTGCTTTCATTGTAGTCTCTGCCAGCACCAAACTCAGCCATGCGCCACGGCTTCAGTAGAATTTGGCTTCAGTAGATTTGAATGCAACAGGTGAACTACTGGCTGCTTTTATAGTTTCTTTTCTGTCTCTATTAGATAGCTAGCAATTATGCTTACCTTTTATAATAATATATTTATTCTAATGTAATTGTTTTTCAGTACCAATGGCAGTCCAAATGCACTCAAACATTTTAGAATAGAATAGAGTCAACCAGATTGGAAGAGACCTCCAAGATCATCCAGTCCAACCTATCACCCAGCTCTATCCATTCAACTAGACAATGTTTGCACTCAAATATTTTACAGACACAATCAGAAAAAAAAAAAGAGAGAGGGAGAAAAAGGTGACTCTTTGTTGCAGTACACATGTAACTTCTCAATTCATAACTATTCTATTTGTTAGCTATTTTTTCTGGAAGCAGTTTTAATGCTGACTATTTAAATCCAATTAAGGAAATAACAGCTTTGTATCTAGAAATATGAAGAATGTTCCTAAAAAAAGGGAAGTGGGTGATTGTTTTAGTTTAGACATCATGGTTTCAGTCCTCAAATTTCTGCAACTGCAGTAAACATGAGACCTGCACTTTTTCCTGTCTTAGAATTGAGATGCCTATCTTCAGAAATCAACTACTAAGTCCCCTAAAAGCTGCTGTAATAAAGCCGTTTTATCATTTAAATGTACATTTGGAAGCTCAGATACTACATATAAAAGTGGTTCATTTTTGGCACTTGACACAATAGAAATGAAGGTATTATTATCAAATATGGAATGTTTCCCTACAGTTATTTTTAATAAATGTAGAAAGTAAACATTTGGGCAAACTTAACTGAATTTCAAGGAGATATCTGTGATGTTGCCAATTAGCGTTCAGCCCCTGCATGCCACACAAAGGAAGAGACCTTTCCTTCTCCTCTCTCTAGCTGTGACAAATCCATCTGATGGATGTGATTTCACACCCGAATGACACATAACTTTAATGATTCACTCATTGTGTTTAAGATGGTTGTGATAGGGCATGAAATTGTATTATTTTCTGGTATTTCTGATAGGTATGTGTGTCATTTGTGGGCCAGAGTGGGGGCTAGGTGAGGGAAGAAAGGTGGGGGGGGGGAAGAGCAATTTATATTGCTCAGGCAGAGATCTATGTTTCCCAGTCAAAAATCTTTCTTTTATCCAGAATCATTTGTTCATCTCTGTATCTTATTTCTTATCATTTCCATTTATTTGCCTTTGCAATTCTGTCTTCAGTAGTAAAAGCCAGATGACTCTGGTGAGGTATACTATGCTAAGGGCAACATGCAGGCTATAACTTCAGAGAAAAGCTCAAAAAGTCGCTCAGTGAAACAGAGAAAGAAAATTTCATCACATCCCAAGGACATTTTATGCATGATACATAATCAGTTTTGCACGTAGAATACATTTTATTCTCCGGGTCACTCTTGTTTCAGTCTCTTCCACCGTGCAAATGGAGACCAAGTGTGCATGATACATACATTCAGGTGTACAAAGCAATTATTTATTGACTAATACACACCATAACTAAGACTGGTAGTCTTTTAAGTTTAACATGATATACTTACCACATCTGATGCAGATAATCTGATGCATTTTTGCAAGCCAACTGTCTTCCAATCTGGTGGACATCAGTCTGCAAACACTAATCCTGGCAATGTTTGACCCTTGATGTTTCTGAATTACCATCCTCTGCTGTAATTCTCATTAGAGCATTATGCTTTCTCAATGCAGAGCTTTTTCTTTTCTACCTTGGGGTTGGTTTCCACTCAACAAGTGTGCTTCCATATGGATTCTTGCACATATTGCTTTACCTGCTTTCTCACAAAATAACAACATTATTCTTAGTAAAACCAAGCCAAGGACAAGCATTCATGTTGTAACTTTTGCCTGGCTCTGAGGGCGCTAAGAGACTTTCTTGCCAGCAACTTCTGAGAACCCCAGGAGCAACTTAAGACTGCTCATTAGGTGTTGTGGTTCCTTGAGAATTAGCAGAAGGATTTTTATTAGCTTAAAGTATGGTGATCCTTCTATATGGGACTTCATAAACCTTTAAATGTCACATGTACAAGGCTGCATGCTAAGCAAGGACATTATTCAGGACAAAAATCTTTCTTTAGGAGAGGAGAAGCACTCAAATCTCTGA
Organism: Tricholaema leucomelas; assembly: GCA_013400475.1. Taxonomy (NCBI): domain Eukaryota; kingdom Metazoa; phylum Chordata; class Aves; order Piciformes; family Lybiidae; genus Tricholaema lacrymosa; species Tricholaema leucomelas. Next base: position 107,748 of record WAAF01008606.1, read on the forward strand.
GACAAAGAAATATTTAAATATTGTCATGGAGGAATCAATATGAAATGAAAATAATTAATTTAATGGTTAAGAAGAGGTGGCAAAATAATACACAAACAAGTGTTGGCTTCCCTAAAATGGTAGATTTCATCCAAAGAATGTTAGGAATTTTGCTTGTAATAAAGCTGATGTTATTTGTTTCTCTTACCTATAGTTTTTGATTCTTGTCACCAACCTTAAATTGTTCAGAAAGTTCAATCTCATCCTGATGTCATACTGGGACAGAACTTCATTTTAACAGTTTATGAGGTTTAAGTAAAAAGATAAAACCACACAAAATTGGACAATAGAAAATTGTTCCTAGAAATACATAAACAACAAAAAGAGGACTAGAGAGAATCTGTCTCCATTATTGGATTCAGGAGGAAATATGGTGACAAAGGATGAGGAAAAGGTCAGCCTCAACACCTAGTTGGCTACTGCTTAGCACTGGTTAAGCATTAGAACTGAATATGCAACCCCATAGGCTGGGATACAGGGAGAGAAAGCAGAATGAGATCATCACAAAAGTTGTTTAGATGTGGTGCTTCTCAATACAGTTTAGTGGTGAACTTGGTAGGGTAGGGTTAATGGTTGGACCTGGCGATATCAAAGGCCTTTTCCAACCTGAATTATGCTATGATTTTATTACTTTCTATTTTAAAATGAACCATTTTTAAAAAGGTAAAATATAGCAAAATAGAAGTGAGAAATGTAAGTATTTGCTACTTATTTGTGCCATTATGAAATACATTTGAGAAAAAGAAAAAAAAAAAGCAAGCAGCTTGTTCTATTATTTCCAGAACTTTCAACTCAGCCACTCAAAACCAAAATGTCCATTATTATTATTGTTCTAATTAAAACCACATTCATATTTATATCAGTATGTTTCCTGCTGGCTTGAACTCAGGACTGCTCTTTGGGTTTAGAAAATATTAAATAGACAAGATAAGTGAAATCTTGGCCATGCTGAAGACAGAGGAAGTTCAAATACTTACTTTGATCAAGGCAGGATTTCATTTTATGGGAATGTTGGTTTTTCCACTCCTCCCTTCTCTTTTTTTTCCTCCGTGATTTTTTCTATCAAACACTCCCATTCTCATCTGCCTTCAGAAGAAACAATTAGTCCTTCAGAATATTACCGTATTTTCACATCTGTAGTTTACTCATCTTTACTACACTGAAGTAAAGACAAAGAGCAAATCATGGATTATATGGATATTTAAAAATACTGGAAGGTATAAGGATAGGGATTAAAAAATGCTAATGGAAAAAGAAAATAGATTCTGCTGTGGTAATCTAAGAAGCAAATGAAATCCATGAATTAAACAACTAAAAATTGACAAAGCATTTTAAATTTAATGGAATGGGAAAGCTATCACTGCTTAATATGAATTTGCCATTGGAATGGGCTGCCCAGGGAGGTGGTGGGGTCACAGTCCCTGGAGGTGTTCAAGAAAAGCCTGGATGAGGCACTTAGTGCCATGGTCTAGTTGACTGGATAGGGCTGAGCGATAGGTTGGGCTGGATGATCTTGGAGGTTTCTTCCAACCTAGCTGATTGTATTGTATTGTATTCTATTGTATTGTATTCTATTCTATTCTATTCTATTCTATTCTATTCTAATTGTATGTGCTGCACTGACTGATAATGTTTCGATATCCTTGTTTTAAAGAAACTGTGTGAAAACTCTCCAAAAAAGCTCAAAAATCGTACAAACTGTAGTCATATTCACAGAATACTCCAGGTATTTGTGTTCATAAATTAAACTTGCCACCTAGTGTAGAATGGACTCGTGATTGAAATTTTTAAAATCTTCTGTATAAAACTGAGTCTCTATTGGGGACTTTCCCTGGCTCCTGCAAAATTCCAAACTACACAAAGGTATTATTTTTCAGTGTGCTAATTTAAACAAGGTAGAATCTTGTTGGGAATACTCTTAACGAATTGGAGGGTTCCAGTTTCTAATGGCATCCCTTCATACTCATGGGTATATATGTAGACAATAAAGCTTAAACATCTTTAATCAAAAGACTTGAGATGACTTCTTCAATATCCATCCTGAAGAAGCTTTCAGAATAATTTCTTTTGCACGAATGGAAAACAAGATTATTGTTATATAGTGTTACTCTTTCACATTTATGTCTACATAGTGAGTAGCCTAAGACAGATGTGGGAAATCTTTTAGTTCCAATTCTGATAAAAAAAACCAACAAACAAATAACCAAAGAAATAAACAGAACTCCAAACCCCTAATTTTTAGTTATCTCATTTATTATATTATCCTACTGGCCTGGCAATTGCTGATGCAATTCAGATAAGCAGGTCATAGCGAGAGCACATTCTGAATTATATCAGTTAAATTTTGGTATGAATAATTTCTCCATATTGTGATAAACAGCAAGTCATTTCTTCTTATCTATACATTGATTATTGAATTAAAGAGACAAGAAATACAAACAGGCAATTAATTATAACCACAGGATTGTTTTGATGTTTTGCTTTGTTTCGTTTTGTTTTTATTTCCAGTTAACATGTCTTCAACAGAGTCAGTTTCTTCTGGAAAATAAAGTCCAGAATTTTTACTCATCAGTTTCACCTACCGTAATTTTCAGGAAACAAATATAGGGACCTCATTATTTTGGAAAACAAAAATGAAATCTTAGTATCTCGTTTAGTTAATGACATTTCAGCACAAATAACAACTGACACTTTAGCAGTGAGTTGTCTTTCTACCTAAACCTCCATTACTCTTCAGTGAAAGTGAAGAAACTAAAAAATCAGATACATTCACACTAACAAAAACAAAACTTCAAATTTAACTTCTTTTCCCCCTGAAACAAATTCATAATACTGCTATATTTTTACTATAAGCTTTCTGTTAAGCCTAATTATAATAAAACTAAAAGTAGAAAATGTTTTCAAATAGTACATGAGATTAAAACACTTTGTGAAGAAAAAATCCGTTCCTATTTCACTACGTTGCCTTCTTTTTTAATGACAGATTCTTTTAGTTGTTTAGTTTCTGGCTCTCCAAATGAATAACTGAGATTCCAATATTTATTTTTCAAGTAGGTTAAAAAAAAACATTGAGCAAGCACAGTCTAAGTTACAGACCAAGATATTCACGATGAGGCAAAAAATACAATGGAACATATACATGTCTGTGGATATTCAATCAATACAATCAGTTAGTTGATTCTTCAGACATTAGCTCAATGCCTTCCACTGTCAGGACTCATTCAGTTAATCCTACATAGATATTTTCGAGGGAAATTATCTTTGAAAAGAAAACTCAGTAATGATTAAACAGTTCCAAGTAAAGGAAAACTACTGTGAAAAGAAGAAAATAGTAAAAACGTATGGCTTAATTTCTCCTTACTGAAGCAAATTATGTAGAAATGCAGATAGCACAATGGATTTAGCTTCTGACAATGCTTGAATAGAAGTAGTTTTTAAAATAATTTAAAAAAAAATATTCTTCTGCTCAGCTTGGGGAAAAAGGAGAAATTCCTCAAGCTTCTGTTTCTTCTCCTATCTGCACAAATTTCCTGTAGTGAGTAGTCTAACAGATTTTGCACTTACCTCTTTACCCAGTTCTGTGATTAGGACATGCTAATGAATTTACTCTCCTTTAACATTTTATTGATCCTATCATGAAAACCTACTATGTTTTCTAACTTAAACAAAATAAATTCTGCCTACTAGAAGCAAGTTTCTCATAGATAACATCTTAACATTTTAAGTAGCAAGTTCAAAGACAAAAAGAATTTTCATAATGCTACTTGCTTTATTAAAACACACATTTTGTCTTCTAGAAAAGGTCCACCTCACTATCAGTCATAGTCAATTCCTAGAGAAAATTTGTCACAGAAAAATTCATTTGTTGGATTGGGATGTGGGACTTCAGTGATACTGAATTTTTCAGAGGATGTATAAAAATAAATTATACAAAATTGCACACACTTAATTGCAACCACAGTAGCAGTGTGTCACTATATGTGAACGTACACAAAATGTCTAATATCTGCTCAAAAGCATAAGAGGAGAAAAGAGGGATCAGAACTACTACTTTTTAGTAATAGACTCGAAATAAAATCTTTATAGAGATGTAGCCTTTCTAAAAGAGATGTTTGCTACTAGAACTTGTATGCTCTCTATCCAATTATCAAAATGAAAAATGATGAATTAAAAAGGGATTGTATTTCAAAATACCTAGTAATGAGAGTATCTAATTTCAGAAACATAGCTCCTAATAATACTTCATTAAAGCAGGGTTGTTTTGTTGTTGTTGTTGTTGTTGTGGGGTTTTGTTGGTTTTTTTCCTGTTTTGTTGTGTTTGTTAATAAAACTATGCAAATATATAGTCTTTCATCTCTAAAGACATATGCAACTTGTTCTGACATCAGAAGTAGCTGTGATAAAGTCGATTGTACAAAGTTATCATTTATTGATTATAACAATATTGACAATATTCACTACAAAAAGAATGCAAAATACATTGCAGCTCTTGCAGTATAGCCTCAAGCTGATATGTTTAAAGAAATGGTTTAAAGAGGTTGTCTGAAGACTTGTTTTAAATGATTCAAAGAGGTTTCAGGTCTGGGCTGAAACCTTACGACTTGTAACACAGTTAGAGGAAGCACATCTGCTTGAAACAGAAAAAAGCCAAACTATTGGGTATTCAACAGAAATTTGGCAATTTATACAACCACACATGTTTCAATCTATTTAGCTTTTCATATTGCTCACCTATGGGTGTTATGCTCTGCTGAGTACCTGGCTAGTGGTTGTTAAACTGGAATGCAATTTTCTCCTTATATAAAAGGAAAAGAGTTCAACAGACTATGTGCTTAAATTTAAAACAAAACGAAATAAAACATAAACAAAACCTCAAGCAAATGAAACAAAGCAAAACACCCAAACAATGTTGTAGCACCAGAACTTAAGTGCAAAGTTCTTTGTTATAAACATTTGTGAACATTTTCTTGTTTCTATTCTCAGTGGACAGAATCTTTCATCTGTTATTGGTAGAGTGATTGTTATACCCACGTAGTTAGACCTGTAGCATTGTTATCTTTAGTTACGTGTTATGACTTGGATATGAAGAAGTGGAACTTGAAATTAAAATGTGAAATCTGCCTACCAAGGAAATTTGCTTGTTCAGTGAGAGATTTTTGTGATACTTTCTCCCTCTCCCTTCTTCTCCCTCAGTACTAGAATAGCCGGAAAGAAGAAGGATCAATTTAAGTCATAACAGGAAACAGGCTAAACACTAGAGTTAGATATTAGACTGAAACCAAAGATAAATTGTAATGATGAAATCATCCTTAGGAGTTGTTTGGTCTGGGTGGATTTTTGGGGTTTTGTTTGTTTAACTGTTTTTTCAGGAACTGTAATTTATTAAAGCTTATGATCTAAAGGTCTTAATATCCAAAACAGCACATTTTTTTCCCTAGCCATCATGAAACAGTTAAGTGTACAATAAATTCAAATACAGTTTATTTTTTATTATGTACACAAGCCAAACAGTTCTTATTTGACTTTGTTCTCAGTGAAACATTAATTTCTCAAAACTACTTGGCCCCTAAATAACATTTGCTGAAGGCAGAGAACTTCATCTCAGACAAGGAATTTTCCAGAATCTAATAAACTTCTTTATGATTTAAAGCATGTTATTGCCCCTTCATTGGAAGCACTCAAAATTCAACGGGATGGGCTTTAAAGAACCTCATCTCATGAAAGTCGTTCCTGTCTTATTCTATGACTTCATCTGGATTATGCTGTTTTATATTTGCTGGTCATTTAGTCGTAATCCTACAATCATTCAAATAAAACTTCACTCATGACATTTTCAAAGTAGTCTTATCTATTACTTTTTTTGAAGAAGAGTGCATTAGTCACTACTCACTGTTTATCCTTAATTTTCACTTGTATAAACATGAGGAAACATTTATACAAGTTAAAAAAAACAAACCCAAAACCAAACCAACAAACAAACAAAACCCAGAAGCACAAAGCTGTGATAAGAAATCCTGACTATTTCATATAGCTTTGATTTTGTATCTCTCCTCTATTGCTTTTAATATTTATTGACAATCAGAAAAAATCATAGAATCACAGAATGATGGCTTTGGGTTTGGAGGATATTTAAAGACCATCTAGTCCAACACCTTTGCCACAGACAGGGACATCCTCCATTAGAAGTGGCTCAAAGCCCTATCTAACCTGATATTGGATACTCGCAAATTCTCAGGGCAACTTATTTCAGTATCTCAACACCCTCAACAAAAGCAACCTCAGCATTTCTTCATAGGAGAGATGTTCCAGCCATCTAGTCATTTTTCTGACCCTCCTCTTGACCCACTCTAACAGGTTAATTCCTTTCTTGAATTGGAGACTCCAGAACTGTACTCCAGATGGGGCTTTATTAGGGTGAAGTAGAGGTGGAGAATCATCTCCCACAGTTTGCTGTTCACTCTTCTTTTCACACAGTATCACAGTATCACCAAGGTTGGAAGAGATCAGAATATTATTTGCTTTCTCGGTTGCAATTTCATATTATTTTTTCTCCTTTAAGACACAGAATAAAATTCTAAAGATAGAATATAATTTAATTAAAAAAAAAAAACAACTAATTTCTGAGATGTCAGAATTGCTTTGTGGAAAGGTCTAATTTATTAGCATGTCATCAATCATATTTTTAACACTTTGCATGCACATCTTCATTACAAACATTTGATAGCACAATCCATGTGATTCTTCATCTCAAATAATGATTATATAAGAAGTAGATTTTAAGGAATCACTTGGAAGAAATTTTTGTCCTTAAAATTTCATTGAATTGCAATCAAGTTCAGTGTCTGCCATGGACATATGAAGGAGGTTTGGGTGAATTTGTAAGGATATTAATTTATGAAAAAGATGCATTCACATAGCTTACTGACAAAATATTATTTAAAGGTACTACCTGCAAACTGTGACATTCATTCATCCAATTATTTCCTTTAGTCACATTCAGAGTTATATTTTGGTACCTTAGATGCTGAATGCAATTACCCCACCTTCCCACTCCCCAGTAAATCCTAATAGTTGAAATTTATTTTCCACAGCACAGCAGGCAAATAGATTTAACCATTTCTATTTTAAGAACTCATCATTCATTTACATAAGTTTAGCATACTTATCTTGCACACTGTCTGTACTGATCACAAGGAAAAGTCCATCTTTTTAGGACATTCCAGTTTGTCATTTCAGCTTTTTAGGATATCTGACTGAGGTTAATGTACTAAGTATATCAGGCCAGAGACTACCTCTGTGCAAACATATTAAAGACATTTAGAGTTCTCCTTTTTCTTCAATCAAGACACTGGGGGGAAATACATTGAAAAGCAGCCAGTTACTTGATTTAATTTCATAGTTTCGATCATGAGTAGTCCAACAAACTCCTAATAACTCCCATTTTTCACACAATGACAAGTCTTCATTTCTAAACAAAGCTAATGGGCAGTGGAAACATTCATACTCAGATCACATTTTAAATGACTAATGCCATTAGATTAAAAAAAATGAAATGCAAAGTCCATAAATACCTACTATGAAATTAATGGTGAGTGTTATATTTACTTCATTTTTGTAATCAGCATAATTCCTGAAAGATATTACTTCTCTTTTATATTATTTGTACAGCATAATTTGCATCTGATTCTAATCATAAATACGTAATAAAGCCCTACATAATTGTAACACTTTGTTTCTTGTCATCGTGCTTCATCTAAATTCTCCAAAAATTGATGCAATAAGAGTATCAATAAATTTAAGTGAATGTTCAGGTTTTTGTGGTGTGTTTAAAATGATCCAGAGAGCCTTCTGTATAACGAGAAAATATATTCAACCCTTCTCCACCCAGTCAAAAAATTTCAGACCTTCAGAAAGTAGGTCATACCATAATAGTGACATTGAACTTTTCAACTGGGAGTAATTAGGTTTTATTTCCAGTGCTCAGTGACCTACTCTGAAAAATAAGATAATACAAGAATGATTCAGGGTTATTTTTTTTTTTTCATAATTTAGTATCTTGCTTTAGTATTTCTTTCTACTGTATATACCTTAAGAATGTATATTTTTTACCTATTTAGAAAACACCAGCTGACAGCCATGTGAGGTACTTCTGCTGCTTAATATGTCATAAAAAATCCGTTTCAGGCAATGATGTTATCATTAGGGAACAAGAATGCTGTCTATTATTTCAGAACCAAATAATTCAGCATTAAATCATTTCAATTGCAGTGTCACTTACCAGAGATGTGAAAGCAGAAAAGTTACTGTGTATGAAACAAGCTTTGCAGTAATACTTACAGCATAGAGGGCATTTGAAGCACGCTTCCTTGTATATTCCCTCTAGGGTGCTATAGAAAGCTTTTCTTTTATTTAATGGCTGCTTCCTAATGCAAAGAGACATAATAAAATACACTTGCATCTGTTAGCTCAGATAACAAGACACAGTTTTCCTTTTTGGGGCTCAGGTTTTCTAAAAGTCCTTTGACACAATTCAGACTACTGTGTTGCAACATAAACTTATTCCTTCCAATGAGTTTTAAATCCTTTATCTGGCACTAATGTCATCACCAAAAAAAGATGCCACTTTTGGGTCATGCATTTGTCCTATGTATAGCTGTGTGTGGTGGCCTGCTGCATCATGTCAACCTGCATTGTAATACAATAAAAAGTGCAACTTGACATGGTGTGTCAGCTGCTAAATAACATGAGAAGACATGCATGAAACTTTCACATCAAGGGACCGTGGTCATACAGAGACAGGCTGTTTCTCTGGCATTTATGTATCTTTGAATTGGAAGTGGGAAGTCTACAAGGCTTCAACTGCATTTTGTGGAGCATGCAAAGGACACATTTTTAATTTAGTAAATCAATTGCAAGAAATGCTTCCTATGTGTTTTGCTAAATATACATAAATATCCCTATTGGACATAGAGAGCGAGAAGTGTAGTAGCAGGTGTACACTGGAACGAAGCAGAGTATCAGGCACCTGAGAACTACTGGAGATGTTGAGTCTTTGCCCTTTTTGTCACAGAAAAGTCCTCTCACTACTATTTTAAAGTGTTGTCTGCTTTGAAATCTGTACACAGAGCACACTCTCAGTGGAAGACTTCACCGAAAGTCCCTGCAAAATGGCTGTTATTTTTTTTCCACTGTTTATGTCTTTTTTTCTTTTATATATGAGTAGAATAGTAGAACGAAACACTGTTTTCATGTTTATGCTGCTTCGTTTGGCTCAGGTTTGTTTTTCTTCCAGGGGGAGGGCATTTTTGTGGTTTTTTTTTTTTGTTGTGGTGGTAGAGGGTTTTGTTGTCTTCGCTTTTTGAGGAAGAAATATGAGGATAATTCAAACTGAGAATTACCCAAGGGCACCCTTATCTGCATATTCATTTCATTAAGAGCCCAGTTTGAAAAATACACCAGGTTAAAAATGCTCTGCCATTTGATTGCTGAGACAAATATAGTGAAAAATAAATATAAACCATATAAAATGATATCAATATAAAAATAAATATTGTGTCTTTGTGCTCTGACAATGTTTGCAACAGCTCAGTACCACCTCAAAAAATGACCTTCAATCAATCAATGTCTGTACTCAGTAAAGTATTTGTCTTTTTTATGAGACTTCAGAACATTCGGTGGCAACTGATTGATTTTGATCATGTTGATACATATTCCCTCAGTTATTAGATGAATTAATTGTGGGTAGTGCTTTTTGAAAAAAAAAAACAAAAACAAAACTTAAAATGAAATTGTAGGTAGAACCATTATGTCATTTCTCAAACCCTAGTTCATAAAGTTTTCCTAAGTAGTTTGAATTATATTTGTGTGCAGAAAAATAAGACCTATTCATCTTTTGTCTGACTACCAAACTGTCCTGCTCTATTAGGCAGGAGAGTGGTATGGTAAGTTTATTACTGTAATTTCACTGATAATACCTAGAGAAACCTACATTTTATATCAAAACCCATCAGTAGCACATAAAGGTTTTGAGCCAGTAAGAAAGACCTTTTCCTTACAGTTCTGATTCATTACACATGCATTTAAGTTTATTCCTGTTCAGCAGAGTACTAAAGGCTATCATTAGGTATTTTGTTGAATAAAGATCTATAAGGAATTATCTAAAGTAATATTTGAAAGAATCCCACATATTTAAATACAGTGTTTTAGAACTGAGGTTCTAAATAATAATTATTTAGTTTCTCTATTTCTACTGGGCAACTTTTAGGAACCATGGAGATTATCTACTGTGGATAATATTCTACAAGATAATTTTGGGGGGTTTTTCTTTGTTTATTTAGTTTTTTTTGTTTTAGTGTTTGGGAGGGTTTTTGTTTGTTTGTTTGTTTTGTGTTTTGGAGGGAAATTATTTTCCCATTTTGAGACAAGTAGAAGAAAATCTTAATGTTTTAATTTCGGTTCTGGTACAGTATAAAAGTAGCTCTGCATCAGGAATTGTCTACAAGCTACATAGGGAAAAAAATATAAGGGAAGAACATAAATCAAATCAATGCATAAGTTTTTTACAATAGATATTTATTTTTTATTGTATGAGAACGAACACAGAGAGAATCTGGCAAATGTCAGAGCTTTTGTTGTGAGGAACGGCAGTACACAGGGCACATAGTATTTTACGTTGAATTTGGGAGACCACAGTAGTTATGGTTCATCCTCAAAAGCCTGAGATTAAAATTTGGGAATATTCAGCTATTAAAGAAATGTTTGTACTGGTCTAAATCATGCTGTGAATTAAATACATTTATTCTAACCTTTAGAAATTAAACAAAAATTCCCCCCAAAATATTTCTGACTTAGAATTCAGGGGTATCAGGTACAGCCTTTACACTATCAAAGGTGATTCTCTGCACTCACTTTTAAACATGGAAATTTTGATCTGCTGAGTTTATGAGTAGTTCACAGTATTCAGTAACATCTACAAAGGTGATTAACAAAATAAGAGTCCACAGTACTTGCTGAATATACTTTAAAGAGAAGCACAATTTTCATCTTTAATGTACTTTAAAAGCATTTGTTAACCACAGAGTAAGTCAAAAACAGACACCAAGGAGAAAAATAACACCGGAGCTTGTACCTTTTTGATATGAATCAATAGTCTTTGGACTTTTAGCTGGGTAAAACAGAATTTCACACCACAGAAGAAGCTGTCAGTTTAAATGCCTATTGATTGTAAAACGTATCATTATACCACACGACATTCTTCACACTTTAACTGAGTTTTCACAGCTACACTCTGAATACCATTTGCTTTCATGAAGCATCAGGGCAGTAGAATTATCAGGTAAAACATTATTGAGCATAGGAAGGGAAGGAACAGCAGGTACACACACATTCTGACAATTATACCTGTGAAAGTAGTTTTATAAGTAAAAAAATCACAGTGAGTTAAGAGTGTCTTCAATCAAGACCTTGTAAAGAATTGCTTTATTTTAAAGGAAGCAGGAAGCTGGGCTTTCTTGGGCAAGCGTAACTGTACTTCATGTGACAAATGTAAATCATTTGTCCCTTTTTTTTCCCTTATGTATTTTATTTTGAATGACTGGAGGAAAGCACAATTACTATTTACTGACCTGACTTAGTACTAACAAAACACGTTAGCACTGAACGTAAGCATTATAGATTTTAGAGGAGTCGCTTCATAAACACAGATGTATAACAGACGTGATTCACGGTGCAAGGTCAGCTGTGAGTACTCACATCCTTACTGTTACCCCCTCTGATAGTAAGTGGTAAGTATTTGTCATCAGTATGTCTAACACTCATTTGCAAAAGAATTTATGATTTGCAAATTAATGTATTATGATTGTGTCTCTGACTAACATTTATGCACGGAGTTACAGAAATCTATTCCACATTGAGAAAATACAGTAGAACACATCATTCCTAACTGATTCATTAAAGCACAGAAGTGGAAGACAAAGCAGTGATTTCTCTCAATCAGCAACTTCCTCTTAATGACAAACATCTTTTCTGACCCAGAGTTGGAAGGAAGAGACTTAAATTTTCAGTGTAAGGGAGCACTGCGCATAATCAGATTATGCCGATGAATGATGTTAGCCCATGTGGATACCATTCAGAGAGATAACTAATTCACCTCACAACCTTCTCATTTCAGTTTTTCAGACAAACTTTTGTGCACTTGCATCAAACAGTACTTACTCTGCTCTCTGTGGTTAGTCTCAGACAAAATCCTTGCTAATTCTTTAGAGCTCAAGTCTGTGCTGGCTGCTACTGTTTCAGAGGCTTGAGTTTTGTTTGGATAGTTTTAAATATATTTTTTTAATTGTTTTGGAACTGAAGTACTGTTTGAAAATTATGTGAATTGATAATGTCTGCATCCAAACTATCCACCCACAAACGTGTGTTGACCTTATTAAAGGGATAAGAAAACGAATGATTAGTTTGCCGCTGGCATGAAGTGAACTTTACCTGCCCTTTTGTTTTTTCTGTTGTTCCACACACCCCTCCCCCTTTTTTTTTAATAAACAAACTAGCAATTAAAAAAATCAACCAACAGATAGATGCTTTATCAGCAAAGAGAAAGATGGAATAGGTCAACCATCCACCAACAGCATCACAAAAAATAGACCATTTTTTTCAGAGGATAATTCGGTGGTGACCGTCTGTCCCTTACATTAGCTGTGAGTGAACAGAATATGGTGTTGTGAATGATGAGCAGGAATACAAAAGGTAGTATAAATAAAATGCCATTTGTCTGTCTGCTTGGTTACTTTGCACATTTGTGGAAACACTGTGAAAAAGTTCAAACACACTATCACCTGTCAAAAAACATTTCCATCAGTGTTACTGGGTGCCACTTTGTTGACACTGTAATGCTGCATGTATTATTTTTTTTTCTTGAATCCCAGGGTACAAAATAACCCAGAGCTTGAACTCATGCAGGAATTTTATCATCATTTGCAATCCATTTTTTTTTTTAAATGAATGATTTAGACTTTTTAAATTTCAAAGAAGAGATGTATACCGAATCAGTTAATTAGATCTATTGCCACAGTCATGTTACCAGAGAGACAGAATGAATACTTTAAAAAATATTAAGAAACTTCTTAACTGAGATCCTACAGCATCTCTAATTCGTTGCAACCTTCCATCTCAACACCTGTTAGAAATGCAAAACTATTTTTTATAAGTAATCTTGAATATTTGAAACCTTTTCTTTCAAAATGACTCTCAGTTGTATTTTTTAGTCTTGGAATCATCGTCAAGTGATATAGCAGTCACAATTCACAGTTGGTGAGTGTTGGGAGTAGTAGTATTAAATGTAGTGATCTTATAGAAATGTTGGAATGGTACAGCTATTGGAATTGAAATAGTGGAACATAAGCCATGGGAAGGCGAGAGGGCACGAGCTCAGTAAGTGCTCAATTGAGCTAAAGTGGAAGGTTGGAATGAGCTTAGAGAATGGTGTAACAAATATAGACTAACTGACAATGTAATTTTCAAATTCTGGATATCTGAATATTAGCTTTGTAAGGGAAAAAAACAGAAGAACAAAACCCCATCATGTTGATAGGATTTTAAGCATATATATATAAAAAAAAAATGTCATCATACTTTAAGTCCAGTGAGTTGCTAAAACACATATCTTAATGTTGATGTAATTTGTAGCACAACATTGTAGAGCTATTAATTAAATGCAAAATAAATGAAAATAAAACAGAAACCATAACCTGCTGTAGTGGGAGGTGTCCCTGCCTATGGCAGGGGGTTGGAGCTGGATGATCCTTGAGGTCCCTTCCAACCTAAACCATTCTATGATTCTATGATTCTATAAGTCTAATTGACATTAATCTAGTTCAATCATAAAAGCTATAGCTGTTGCACAGAACTGAAAGTAGTCTTGCTTAGACCCTACAGTGGATAATTTCTTAAGAAGCTTTGCTACAGATGTGTGAGAAATACCAATGTGAAGTAGATCATCAGAAGAGATCTTAAATCGTGAAAGCCCAAATATCATTATCAAACATTGTGTGGCAGATCTAAGGCCACTAAATACCTCCTCTGCGAAATGAGTACTGACAGTCAAAAGTTCATACAGAACTTGAACTAGCAGCAAGCTGGCCAAGAATATCAATGTTCTTTAAAGTTCCACATTTCCTGTGTAATGTTGCATGCAATGGCAGTCATCTCAAGGGAAAAAATTATCCTACATGTTCCTTTATTAGCAAAACAGAAAGCTCTGAATATTATCTGTGTTCATTAATAGCTTCTGTTAGTATATGGCATCCAAGACAAGATTTTTTAAACAATTGTTAGTTGTTCATTTATTTTATTGAAGATACTTTAAATGCCAGCTCCTTCAGTCTTAATGGCTTTTCCAGGGGGCAACGCATATTAGGTATCATTCTTGCTTCTTGATGTTTGCACGCTAGAGACTTCTCCATCTTCTCCAGAGTGTTCAGAATAAGCTGTGCTCCAGGCTGGCAGCAAAATGCCAAACTAGTAAAAATGAGCAGTCAGAAGATATCTTGAAAAAGGAGAGATGTTCATTTAATTGGATTGAACTTTAGCATAACTTTGGTGTTAGTGAAAATTGGCACCTTGGGTTTCCTTCATAGTAGTCTGTCAGGGTCTGACTCCAGACATAACTAAGTACCTTGCAGCTGTTCACTCTTCCCCTCTTTCCCCATCACCGTGAGACTGCAAGGAGAATCATAACAATAAAGGAGATAAAAACTTTTCTTAGAAATTATTCACTGTAGAGATAAAGGTAAAGGAATGGAACACCTCTGCCTAAATAAAGAACTTTGAATAAGTGCTTTGACTTTTCAGGACTTTAAGAATTTTCCCAGTTTTATAGGACTAAATCAGATCATATTAATTCCTCCTGTAGTATTGACAAAATTAAGTGGTTTAGTGAAACTCGATGATTAGCAATAAGACAGTAAGCAACAAATCTGTTACATTTTTGTTGTGGGCCAGCCTATTAGGACAGCTGATTTTTTTTTTTCTGATTTTCTAAAATCCCACCCCATTATTAGGGAGCTTAACAGCAAATAGTTGCATAACCAAATTGATCTGAGAAATATTTAAGTCAGGTGGAACGTTAGGTTTGGGAGGGAATATAGGCTAATAAAAAGCAAGTATTCATAAACGAGAATCCAAATTTGAAGTGTGCTGAATTTACCCTTCAAGAGTGCTTACTGAAGTGATAAAATCTGTATTACAGACTTCATATATGGATTTGAATCTTATATTTATCTAGCAGGCATTCTGAATCTGTTCCCGATCTTTTCTCACTTTGGATTGAGATTCGCCTCACTTCCCTACCATCGTTAATTAAAACTAGTAACTTGATGACCTAGCCTTTATAGTAAAATTAACAGGTTGTCTAGAACATGATTGGGCTAAAAACCTTCATAATTTGTGAGAAAAACAACTACACAAATTTAAAAAAAGTTAATGTTTAAAAGATCACAAATTTAACTATCCTGAACGCCTAAGCCCATAATAACAATGCCCGCTAAAATCTCAATCATATCAGATTGCAGTTTCTTTTCACTAGATGGGAATTTTCTACTCTGCTGAACCAAAGCTTTACACTTTCATTAGCTCACATTCTCTGTCATGACACCAATGCCCTCTCATCAGATCGAAGGCTGCACTGAGTGGTGCCGACAGAGAGGCAGCTAAAAGGAAACTGATTAAAGTGCTAAATGTTTGCCTTCTGGGTAAAAGCTGCGTGGGGCTTTGCTGACCACTGATTTCCTTTGCCCTGTTACAAGAAGAACGTGTATGTACTAGTAGCTTCAATTTCAACTACATTTGTTCTGATATTTGTTTTCAGAAAGTGTAAAGTTTGCCTGCACTTGAAAGAGTATTGTCGGTTTCTGTCAGAGAAATCACACATGACTACACTTAGAAGTTAAAAGGTGGAAATTGTCAGTATGCAACTGACTTTTTAAGATCTGTGTAACGTTTAGAGAAATATAATTCACTGGCATTTCAAAGAACCATTTGATTTCTCAGCAAAAGAGCAAGCTTGATCGGGCAACAGTATCAGATCTTTATTTTAATGATAGATGAATTTATAAAGAGATGAGCTGGAAAATTATATCTGAGGGTTTCAATTATTTTAATAGCAGTTTCTATTTGAATCTGAGTGTAACAAAGAGTACAAATACTGTAGGCTCTGCTGAAAAAGAGATTCACCAATGAAATGCTTATTTCATCACCAGATACATGAGTAATCCTGAGTAATCCACTCCTTGTTAAAAATAAAAGTACTTTTTGAATAAAAAGGGAGATAAGTGTATGAAAAGTGGACAAGCAGTACAATCGAATCGCATGAATATGAGTGATGGATAAGTGAGTAACCAAAATTACTCTGATTCATTGAAAGATACTTATAAAGCTGTCAATCTGTAAATCTCAGCAAGGCCATAAAAATTGTTCTTCATGGTGATTGCCACAGAAGCAGGAAAAAAATATGACTGAGTGCTATTTTAAAATTATAAGGACCTACAATAGAATACATCTATTATATATACTAGAAAGCATAAATTATTATGATTATAATATTTCTAAACAAACAAAAAAAATTAGACAACAGCATTCTCTGATAACCTAATTGATAAAATTTCCCATTTTCAGGATAATGTCTTTAAAATGCAGTTCATGAAAGCCGTAATTCTTAACACAGTGCAAAAAATAGGTAAAGCATATTAGCTGCTTTTGGTTTCTTTTACTTATTTTATTCTACATTATATACAGCTGTTCATGGAGGAGTACAAATCCAAACCAAAGAAGATGCAAGGACAAAAATTCAGACTCAGAAAATGCTCTGATGGAGATACACACACATTCACAATTGAAACATGTCAAACTAGCAGAGTTTTGAGAACAATTTCAGAGAGGCAGACTTGAGAGTTATTTCTCATCTGGGCATTGGTGGTGCACACCTCAGGTGGGAAAAACTCTCCAGTCAAAATTTTCCTACTGGTAACTACTATGTATGTACAAAGATGTGGTTTCCAAAATGGGCATATTAATGTAGCTTAATATCGGTTCTCAGAAGTCAATGTTTTCAATAAATAATTATATCAGATAAAACTATTAAGAAAGTTAACTGATATTGTATGGTTTTGTGGACAATACGTTTTGCTGGGGTGTGATGCAGTCAATTCTGAGACTAACAAACTCACTGTAGTAATTTTGATGAAGTTTCTTTTCTATGGATTTCCTACAGTCCTCTGTTGAGCCTGTGTATGCAAGTTACAGAAATGAGTCCTTAGTTCTTAACATACAGCTTGTCAAATCACGTGGAACATGAGAAAATACAGTCTGTCCATACCACAGAAAAATATATGTATCATAGAAAATACATGGACATTACCATTTTGGTGTTATTCAAATCATATTCCAACACTCATCTGACTTGCAGTATGATGAAATGGTATTGTTATACATTTAAACCTGAAGTTTGAAGAGAGCAAGGATGATTATTATCTTTGTCCATGCATATAGCCCTGAGATCTGTTTAGTTGTCTCTTTGCCTTATTAATCTTCAGTTTAAATGTCTGGAGACGAAAGGTTACGGAGAAACAAACAGAAGATGACATGAGGTAGACCCAATGCTTAGGAAGCCGCTCACTTCAAATCTAGGCACAAAAACACAAAGCAAAACAAAGCCATCCACATTTCTCAAGGTTCTACCAACTGCAAAATGAAGTTGCATTTGTTTCTTCTTGAATTTTAATTGAACCTCAACACTAAGCTGATTTGCTCTTTCTCCAGGTTCATCACAAATTTGTGACCCATCATTTTGCATATTTTCATAGCATCATAGAATCAACCAGGTTGGAAGAGACCTCCAAGATCATCCCATCCAACCTAGCACCCAGCCCCATCCAGTCATCTAGACCTTGGCACCAAGTGCCTCATCCAGTCTTCTCTCGAACACCTCCAGGGACACCTCCCTTGAATGTACTGTCCCCAAAATTGTTAAAACAGGTGGAGATTGCTTTCAGGAAAAAATAGTGGTTTCATCATCAGAATGAAGAAGAAACTGGTAGGTAATAAGAACAAGATTTCACATGCAGCCATCTTGAAAATATTGTGGCCCAGAAGAGTCATGGAATCATAGAATCATAGAGTGGTTTAGGTTGGAAGGGACCTCAAGGATCATCCAGCTCCAACTCCCAGCCATAGGCAGGGACACCTCCCACTAGAGCAGGCTGCTCAAGGCCTCATCCAGCCTGGCCTTAAACGCCTCCAGGGAGGAAGCATCCACAACCTCCCTGGGCAACCTGTTCCAGTGTCTCACCACCCTCACTGTAAAGAACTTCCTCCTAACATCCAGTCTAAATCTCCCCTCTGCCAGTTTAAACCCATTCCCCCTCGTCCTGACATTACAAGATCTTGTAAATAGTCCCTCCCCAGCCTTCCTGTAGGCTCCCTTCAGATACTGGAAAGCCACTATGAGGTCTTCTCGAAGCCTTCTCTTCTCCAGGCTGAAGAGCCCCAACTCTCTCAGCCTGTCCTCATAGCAGAGATGCTGCAGCCCTCTGATCATCTTCGTGGCTCTCCTCTGGACCCGCTCCAGCAGTTCCATGTCCTTCTTGTGTTGGGGGCTCCAGAACTGCACACAGTACTCCAGGTGGGGTCTGACGAGAGCAGAGTAAAGGGGGAGAATCACCTCCCTTGCCCTGCTGGCCACACTTCTCTTGATGCAGCCCAGCACACAGTCAATAGAATGAATGTAAGACATTGCATTTACTCTGTGTCTTTATGTGAAAATGTGTCGAAAACAAATCTATCTCCTAAGAATGCTTCTTCACTCAAAATACACTTCTCTGGAGGACATGCCTTTTTGCAGAGAGTGAAATCTAACGTTGGGGTGTACGAGCGCTGCATGTGCTGCCAGTTTCCAAACTTGCTATTATTAATACAGTCTGTCAAGTCTAGGTCAAGCACTCATACACACTGTGCCTCACTACTTCCAGTGTTTCAAACACATCTGTCATGCACACTAAACGCACAGTGCAGCACAATCTATGGTACAGAGAGTCAAATAGGAAGTCTTCTAATACAAATGAGCCAATGCTTTTACCTCGTTTATCCCAGCTGCCACCACAGTTAATAACAATTTTATTTATTTGACAGAGGCACGTGCTTTCTCAATAGGAAATGTCTTTGAATCTGCTGACTTGCAACACTTTTTTTCAGTTGTCTTGTTTGGTTGGTTGCTTTCTGGTTTTTTTTGGTAATTTTTTTTTTTTTAAATAGAACAGCTTTCATGGAGAGGGAAGAGAACTCTGCTGCTAAGTATAGAATCATAGAATCATAGAATGGTTTAGGTTGGAAGGGACCTCAAGGATCATCCAGCTCCAACCCCTGCCATAGGCAGGGACACCTCCCACTAGAGCAGGCTGCTCAAGGCCTCATCCAGCCTGGCTTTAAACACCTCCAGGGAGGAAGCATCCACAACCTCCCTGGGCAACCCGTTCCAGTGTCTTACCACCCTCACTGTAAAGAACTTCCTCCTGATATCCAGTCTAAATCTCCCCTCTTCCAGCTTAAACCCATTCCCCCTCATCCTATATATATATATAGATGTGGGGGTTTTCTTAAAGGAAATATCTTTAACAATGTATGCTAATTTCAGTGTTGCTGGAACAGTGTGGAGTTAGCCCTAGGGTATATGGGATTTCAACGTTTAATTAACTCTGAAGTCCTCCTGTAATCAGGGTTTATGTCTCTAAGTAAAGTTCAATGCATCCAGGCTGAATCTCTAAGAGAAAAGTGCTTGGAGGGGCTGATGTCCTGGAGAAGCAAGCATGCTCTATCTGAGGCAGACAGACTTTACCACATGGCTACATGTACTAAATTAAGAAGTGAGGAAGTTCATCCAAAGTGCACAGATTAAAATTTTCAATAGGCCTAAAAATGACTCGAAGGCATGAATGAGCCTGTCACTTTTTCTCTGCCTCTTCAGCAGATGATGGATACACTCTATGCCCATAATATAACCCGTGAGATATGCCTGGCTTCATTGGTTATTCTTCATTCTCAGTCATGCTGAAATAGAGGCTGTGGTTAAACAAATCTGCTTTTATTGAGCAAAGCACTGTGAAACAGAGCTGATTATGGCCTGACACATTGAATTAGACTGCTGTGTAAAGCAGTGCTGATGATTCCATTGTTTCAGGGTAGTGTCCCCTACTTGAGTTTTCCCTTCGCTCCCAAGCCACACACATTTCTGTTTTCACTTTGCTTTTGGAGCCATTTTATAAAATCTGTTTACTATTTGTAACTGACTCCTTGCAGATTATCTTTTATAGGTCTGTTCAAGGGGAGAGTTGATGCCTAACTCTTTAAAGGAAGAGGATCATATTTTTCTTTGTCACTACTCTCAAAGACAAATTGCATTGTACAGGCACTGTAACCACATATCTAATCACTTCTAATATTAACTTAGGTTAAAAAGAAGTAAAATTGTTAGCTAATTAAGATCATTAACTAGCAACACCTACTAGCCTGAACAAATGAGAAGAGCTTAGGAAATACTGGATTCCAAGACTTCATGGTGCTCTCTCCACATGCTTTGAAGAGCCAGGGAACGCTTAAGCTTTCTGTGAGTCTTTTAATAATCTGGATGACAGTTGATAATGAGTTCCTTGGTCTATTTCTTAGGAGTCTGCTGGCTACTCTTACTATGTTATTCCTGCTACTCTTGGGCTGTGAAAATTAGCAAGGAACTAACTTTCCTAAAAAGAAAGGTCACGCAGATACATGGATTCATAATGCTGTCTGATAGTCTAACCTTTCAGCAGGTTGGAAATACACAGGACTTTTTTATTAGGATAAGAAACATATCCTATCTTCTATGCCTCTATTCACCCTATAAATCCCAGTCATTGGTTATGTGATGACTTTTTATTACTTTCAGTAAAGTGTATTCTATTTGAAACCCTCTTATTCTTACTAGCATTTATTTCACATAAGGTATCCAGGAGTGCTCAATCTATGAAATGAGAGCACAGCATTCCAGTGCTGCAGGCACCAAGTCACTTCAGAACTCTTCAAGAACCAAAATGTAGGAGTTTACTTGATACCAAATCTGCTGGTGACAGATGGAGTTCATCTGTCCCATAAGGAGGAAAGAATCCTTGCACATAAGTTGACTAGGTTCATTGTCAAGGCTTTAAACTAGATTTAAAGAGGGATGGGGTTGCCACCAAGAAGCTTGTGTGTAATAGTCCAATGTTTGTGGTTCAGTGGGTTGGTACCTTAGAAAACTAGAAGGTCTACTCCTCTCAAGGTTGAAAACTATGTATTCAACTCTCTCCCTGAAATGTTTCTACACCAATGCATGTAGCATGGACAATAAACAGAAGGAGCTGGAGGCCATTGTGCTACAGGGGAACTAAAGCAGCCATCACAGAAACCTGGTGGGATGATTCCCACAGTTGGAGTGCTGCAATCAATGAGTACCAACTTTTCAGAAGTGATAGGCAAGGAAGAAGGGGTGGTGGAGTGGCCAACCAGCAGTTTAGAGAGGTTTCACAATCACTTCTTGTTCTTGTGAGAGATCCCAACTTTGTGGATCTCTGCTGGAAATAAAATACATCAGGGAGAGAACAGTCCTGGTGGTTCCTAGAGTGTGTGGAGGATATGACACCAAGCTAGCAGCAGGTGTCGATCTGTTGCAGGATAGGTGAGCCCTGCAGAGGGACCTTGCCAGGCTGGATGGGTGGACAGAGGCCAGTGGGATGAGGTTTAACAAGGCTAAGTGCAGGGCCCTACCCTTTGCAGCACTACAGGCTGGGAACAGAGTGGCTGGAGAGCAGCCAGACAGAGAGGGATCTGGGGGTACTGGTAGATAGTATGCTGAAGATGAGCCAGCAGTGTGCCCAGGTGGCCAAGAGAGCCAATGGCATCCTGGTCTGTATCAGGAAGAGTGTGGCCAGTAGGACAAGGGAGGTTATTCTTCCTCTGTACTCAACACTGGTCAGGCCACACCTTGCGTACTGGAAAGGCGAAGGCAGTGGATATTGTCTACCTAGACTTTCAAAAAGCCTTACACTGTTGAACACAGAGTTCTCATGGACAACCTGGCTACTCATGGCTTGGACAAGCACAGCTCTGCTGGGTAAAGCACTGGTTGGGCAAAACAGTGCAAAGGGTGATGATCAATGGAGTTAAATCCAGCTGGTGGCTGGTAACAACTGGTGTTCCTTAGGACTCAGTATTGAGACCACATGTGTTTAATGTCTTTATTGATGACCTTGATGAAGACATAGAGTGTGTAATCAGTAAGTTTGCAGATGATAGCAGGTTAGTTGGCAGTGTTGATCATCAAGAAGGTAGGGAGGCTTTACAGGGAGACTTGGATAGATTGGATTGATGGGCCAATGTTAATGGGATGAACTTCAACAAGCCCAAATGCCAGCTCCTGCATTTAGGTCACAACAATCCCAAGCAACTTAACAGGCTTGGGGAAGTGTGGCTGGAAAGCTGTCTAGCAGAAAGGGATATGGGGGTTTTAATTGACAAACAGCTGAATATGAGCAAGCAGTGTGCCCAAGTGACCAAGAAAGCCAACAGCATCCTGGCTTCTCTTAGAAATACTGTGTCCAGAAGGAGTAGGGAAGTGATTGTTCACTTGTTCTCAGCTCTGGTGAGGCCAGACTTTGATTATTGTGTTCAGTTTTGGACACCTCATTATAAGAAGGATATTAAGGTGCTGGAGTGAGTGCAGAGAAGGACAATGAAGCTGGTGGAGGGCCTGGAGAATAAATTTTATGAGGAGAGACTGAGGGAGCTGGGGTTGTTTAGTCTGGAGAGGAGGCTGAGGAGAGATCTCATCATTGTCTACAACTACCTGAGAGGATGTTGTGGAAAGGCTGGTGCTGATCTCTTCTCATAGGTGATTAGTGACAGAACAAGGGGGAATGGCCTCAAGCTGTGACTGGACAGGTTTAGACTGGACATTAGGTATTTTTTTTTTCTTGGAAAGAATGGCCAGGCATTGGAATGGGCTGCCCAGGGAGGTGGTTGCGTCACCAACCCTGGATGTGTTTAAAAGTTGTTTGGATGTGGTGCCTGGAGATATGGTTTAGGGGTGAACCTTGTAGGGTGGGGTAATCAGTTTGACCTGGTGATCCTGAGGGTCTTTTCCAATCCAAACATTTGTGTGATTCTCTGTGATATTTATGCTTATAATCTCATTTCCCCTAATCCCTTCAAAGGATATTCACCTCAACTCTGAAAGTTGCTTAAAAATCTGAGTAAATTATCCTAAGATGGTCTAAAATAATGAAATAAAAAAACAACAACAACATTGCAGATTTCTTGAAATGACTGCTATAAAATGTAAAATAATAGAAAAGATAATTGGGGCCTGTACAGAGTTAGTAGTTCCAAATCTTGCCTCACTGCTCAAGTACTGGTTTTCCTTTTTCCAACCCAGCTACCCAATGGAAGTTTCTGTCTTCATAGCAGTCAAGACAGGTTTAATGCATACTACATCTTGTGCCATCAGTGGCAGTCCTCATAGCATAATGGCATTGTGTGAAGTGGATACCTGCATGCTGGCATCTTGGTACCATTTTTACTGATGAGTCTTGAACAGTTCAAGTTCAGAAGGGTCATAAACATTAGCCAGTCTGAAATACTGTGACTATGAAAACAGACTCAAAGTTGTTTACCTGGAACAAAACAAGGCTTGGTTTTTCATAAGAAAAAAATGAAACCTCATAAAGCATGGAAAAGAAGAACAGAAAGGTCAATAATTACAAGTTCAGCTACTCAAAAAATAGGAATTAAATGATGCAGTTGTAGAAGGTTGGGGGGGGGTTGTTTGGTGGGTTTTGTTTGTTTCGTTTTTTCTCTTTGCTTCTTCTGTCTCAAGAGTATCACATTACACTGTAACCTTTGCAAGTTTCCCGTTCTTTCTTCACATCTTCTCTTGTCCTTAGCTTGGTGGTTCTATTTTATGAGGGCTACTTTACCAATTCAAACAAGTGATTCCTGGCTTAGTGGTGATGTCCTGCTGGCAGCATGAAAATTATGTATTATTGAAAGCTAGACTGAGGCCAATTTGTTGAAAGCTTCTCATCAAGTGAAAAAACCCTTCTCTTGTCACTCTAATGTAGTTTCACATGTAGTGATTTTTGCCTGTAAATAAATGGATTATTTGTCTCTAAATGCAAGGGAAAAGCCAAAGAACATCTCCATAAGGAAAACACCACATGAATAGTATGGACAACAGATTTATCATGCAAAATTTCACATTTCATCAGTATTGCCATATTTTAGAATATTCTATGTTGAATCTACACATCTAGCTCTCACACATTCAATATATGCTTTGCTCAATTTTTTGCATTAGAATCATAGAATCAGAATCATAGGAACAGTCAGGGTTGGAAGGGACCACAAGGATCATCCAGTTCCAACCCCCCTGCCATAGGCATGGGCACCCTACCTTGGATCAGGCTGGCCAAAGCCTCATGTAGCCTGTCCTTAAACACCTCCAGGGATGGAGCCTTGTGCTGAGTATAAATATTGAATTACACTTGTTTGGAATAATTTTTAATCTGGACTCTTTCTGTGACAAAGTAAGACTAGACTGTGTGTGCATAACTGAACATGAGCCAGCAGTGTGCCCAGGTGGCCAGGAGGGATGATGGCATCCTGGCCTGCATCAGGAATGGTGTGGCCAGCAGGAGCAGGGAGGTCATTCTGCCCCTGTACTCTGCACTGGTTAGGCCACACCTTGAGTACTGTGTCCAGTTCTGTGCAACTCAATTTAAGAAGGACATTGAGATGCTTGAACGTGTTCAGAGAAGGGCAAAGAGGCTGCTGAGAGGCCTCTAGCACAAGCCCTACGAGGAGAGGCTGAGGGAGCTGGGATTGTTTAGCCTGGAGAAGAGGAGGCTCAGGGGAGACCTNTCTTATACTGAGGTTTAAGCAGGGATCCAAACAGACTTTCATCCCATGGTCAGGCATCAAATGTAGAAAAGTTATGTTATTTTGAAAAATGGTATTCTGTAGTATTTTAATTCACATTATTTGATAGATCCATTATTTTAAGTACCTTCTTTAGTCCATAAAACATAGTGGCTATCAGCTGCACTTAGAGCTTTTACAGTTTCAGTGCATGCATGTGCAGCTGACAGGGTAATTGGGTAGTTGTTTTTTTGCCGGGAGAATTATATGGTGTGGTATTGTGCAGCAGTTTCATTACGTTGTAACAATGCAGGTGATCAAGAAGTCAAAATAAGTACAAGACTTCAAAATAAACGAAAGAGACAGGTCACATAGATACATGGATTCATGTTGTTGACCAATTATCTGGTCTCTCAGCAGGCTGGAGGCACGCAGGACTCCTTGAATTCCTTTCAGTTTATATCCTAATGTTAGTTAAGTGAGATCAGTAAGATTTTTTTTTCTAATGGATTTTAGTGAAGCAGGATCAGGCAGCAAGCAGTATAGTGGAAAGCAGTTCATGGTGTCATTTTGAGTTTATTTCAGCATGAGTGCATTGAGAAGACTTCAGGGAGAAGGAGGGCACGGGGGAGGGAAAAAAGGAAAAGAGCACACTCAGGCGTTGCTAGTTTAAAACAGTGTTCTGGTATGTTAAAGATATTTATATCCTGATTCTCATGTGTGCACGGTTTTAATTTAAACAGCAATTATTTATATGAAGCTTTTCAATAATTAAGTACCAACTGATTTGTATCTATCCCTGGCAGTAAATTCGTGCAGTCAAATTCAGGGCAACCTTTTTACCTTCAATTGCTGTGTGGAAATCCACTGTAAAGACAGTTAAATGGTATTCCACCTCTGATAGTTACACATTTCTTATACTCATTATCATTAATAGCTTAACAGCCTCCAAACTGTTACCTTAATCTTTTTTATGCCAACCAGATATTCTCCAACTGTCAACATTTTACAGCCATTATAGCTATTAGAAATCACTATATTTCAAATTATGCCCAATTAATGGAAGAAATAGCTACAACATTGTATTTAATTGAATGGAATATGTTGACCAGGTTTCCTCTATTTTTCCTTTAGATGACATTTCTATTAGAAGCACTCTACTTGAAGATACACACAAATCCACAGATGCACTGTAATACATCCTAATAAAAATATTTAAGAGTCCTGATGAAGTCCCTGCCCATGGCAGAGGGGTTGGAACTAGATGATGCTTGTGGTCCCTTCCAACCCTGACTGATTCTAAGATTCTTCAGAGGAAATTTATATTACTCACTGTTTTGAACAACAATCTTCTTGTAGTATGCACATTTCCTTGTTATAATGTGGGACAGCTTGGGTTTTTTAAGGCAACAAAATTTCATATGCATTTAGATTTCACAGTCCTATTCCATATTGGATAGGAGTAGTGTATATAATACATGTGCACAGCTCCTGCATGTAAAAAGGTGCCCTGTCCCATTTAAGCTCTTTGCTTATCTGCACTGAGTTTGTACAACTACACCTTTGCATTTTATGTGGTGCTATACATGCCTTCTACACTGATTTGATTGTAAATAGAGAATATTCTGATGCATCCCTCAAAAGGCTAAAATGTTGTGGGAAATTATGTGCTTCATTATGCACTGGGTAATTTTATTTGAAAAATTTAGAGAGAAGTGCATTTATTTGAGCAGGGTAAGGGTAGTGACTTGGCCATTGCAGGCAATGCAAGTTTGAGAAAGCATGGAAGGAAGCATAGATGTCTGAATGCATTTAGAAAGAAACATTTCATCTCAAGAAAGTAAAAAATAATAAAACCAAAAAAAAAAACCACACACAAAAAAACCCCAACCACACACATTGGAATTTGTTGTTCAGACTTCCAAAAGTTATTCTCCTCTCTCATGCACATAGCAGAGTAATAGTAAGAAATATCATTAACTTACTTAAATTTGTTGGAAATCAGTAGCAAACGATCCTTGAAGTTATTTCTGTACATCCCCCTTCTGACTGAGTCCCTGAGTTTAAGGGTGGGTGATAAGGAGAGTTTGCATAGCTAAAGGCAAGATCGGAGTTCATTAGAGGTTCAAGTGCTGATGAACAAACCCTTTAGCTCCCTAAAGATCCCTTGTTAAAGAGAGAAAAAGCCTCCTGTCATTATACCTGTGATCCTTGCAAAAAATTACTTTCAAATTGTATCCACTTTAATAATTTCACTTTAAAACTTACAAAACTGGGATTGCTGTGTACATGTGAAAGTCTATGGCATCTAGGTGCTTACCTCAGTGGTATTCAAAAATGTATTTATCAGACAATGAAGCCCAACAGGAAATTAGAAAATGATGGTGTGAGTTAAAAAGAAAATCAAGAACTGCCCAATAAATAAATTTCCTCTTTCTTTTTTCCTTTATTATATGTAGATTTTTTTTTAAGTTTTTTTCAGTCAATTAAATTAATGCATCTCTTAAAGCTGAAGAGATCTTGTTGATCAAGCCTTTAAATTTTAATGATGACATGTGAAAACTCTGCTGGCTAACTAAACATCATAAATAAAATACTTAGAGGTGAACACAACATATGTTG
The DNA here is from genome assembly GCA_013400475.1 of Tricholaema leucomelas. Classification (NCBI taxonomy): domain Eukaryota; kingdom Metazoa; phylum Chordata; class Aves; order Piciformes; family Lybiidae; genus Tricholaema lacrymosa; species Tricholaema leucomelas. The sequence goes on from WAAF01008606.1 coordinate 135,378, forward strand.
TTGCTTTACCAAACTGGTGTCACATCAATAAACAGGTACATGATCAAGTCATTAATATGGCTTCTGCTCTTCAGTCAATATCTAGAAGAGATTTCTCTCTTTCTTTCAATATGATGTTAGCTCAAGTATTAGGACTGCCTTACATCTTTGAAGATAACTGAACATTAATGAAGTCTTATTGTACTTAAAATTACATTATAGTATTCAGAAACAGATTTATGCAGCTTTCATGCAAATGCAACATTCAAAACCTTGTTACTTTCTTGTGCCTTTGAAGAGAAGAGTGCAAGAAATGTTTTCGGAAGGGAAATTAAAATTTAATATGTCTATTAACCTTCAGAAAAGCAAACAAACATCCAACCACACACCAAAAAATACCCCAAACCAAAACAAAAAAGCTACCAAAACAAAAAAGCTACCAAAAAAAAACCAAACCCCCAAACAAATAAAACCTCAAAAAAAACCCCAAACCAAAAACAAACCAAAAATCAAGCCAAAACATAGCAACACCTCAAGCTATACAAATTCTAGTTTTCTGTACATTAAAAAAAAGGAAATATTAAAAAAAGTGTTCTTCTTTGTCCCTGTTTCTCTCTCTCTGCCCTTTTTTTTTTCACAATTTTTTTTTAGTTCATCTCTAGGTCAAATCAAGTTCATTTGTGTCCAGTAGATTATTCCAGTTAAAAGGAAAGGCAGAGATTAAAGAGTATAGAGAAATACCCCCCAATCTGCCATGGATGCAGTACTTAATATTGAAGTCAGGTGACACAAATACAGCTCAGGCCTCAGTAGCTAACCTAGAGACCTCCGGGTGTTGAGCTGGAAGAGATGAAGTCTGATTTTGACTACATAGTATAAACAGAATGTCATACACCCATCAAAATTCCACCCACAGTGAACCCTCAGCGTGGTTAATGATTATAATCTTCACATTTAATCATGGGAACACAGTGACAGGCAGACAAAGGTTAGCTAAACTGACAGTTCAGGCTGTTTGAATGGAAAAGGGGGACTTCACAAGTGTTATTGCAAATGTGTATACCCTTCCTACAGTACTTTTTAGCTTTACACAGGAAGACTGTATAAAGACTGTCTGCCTGCAGAAAATGGCAGTGTGCGTAATTAACCTTTAAATGGCAGAAAGACTGGAAACTTTGATGTTTTCTTTAAAACAGTTGCTGTGCCAATACTACTTTCAAGGTTAAATTAAGCTAAGGGCATCTAAAGGGTAGAGGAAGAAATATAGCAGTAACATGTCAAAGTGGCAGGTGAAAAAATGTCATTTGGGAAATTACATAGTTTTTTATAGGGTTATTCTCTTTTACTTAGATTAAAGGACAGGTACAACTTTCTGAGAACAATATTTCAAGGTAGATTTTACTCTCCTTACCATTTGTTGATTGTAAAACAGTATGGATCCTTTCATGCTTTGTCATCTTATCATTATAAGGTTCCAGAAAATTAAAGACTTAAGAACAAATGTGAGTTTTCTTATGTTAAAAATATATGTTCACTGATCTTTCAGACATATACGCAGCAAAGTTATTTTGTTTTGATATAGAATGAGTAAAAATGCAGTAGTTGAAAAAAAATTAACCTAATCAAGCCCCTGAAATAAAGAAGTGACATTTGCAATAGACCATAAACTGTTGACTATAAATTATTTAAACAAATAGTCAGTTGCTCTTTAAAACATTCTGAGTCACTGTATTAGTTCTGAGGCTCTTCAGGAGGCAGTACTTCACAAGTGGTGAATGGTGCCACATCCAGCTGGCGGCCAGTCACTAGCAGTGTCCCTCAGGGATCAGTGCTGGGCCCCATCCTCTTTAACACCTTCATAGATGATCTGGATGAGGGCATCGAGTCAGTCATCAGCAAGTTTGCAGATGACACCAAGCTGGGGGCTGATGTGGCTGGGTTGGAGGGCAGAAGGGCTCTGCAGCGGGACCTTGACCGCCTGGACAGATGGGCAGAGTGCAATGGGATGGCATTCAATAGCTCCAAGTGCAGGGTGCTGCACTTTGGCCACAACAACCCCATGCAGAGATACAGGCTGGGGT